>JBBMKF010455952.1:0-11890 GCA_037834155.1 Curcuma caesia | reverse complement strand
GTGTCTCCATTTCGATACTAGTCGAAGAAGGGAGATAAACAATCAGAGAGAGGACCTACGGTTTGATTTCATATCCGGTGGCTCAAAGTAATCCTGCGATACGAATCGATTGAATGGAGGTGATCACACTACCGTTCAAAGGTCAAATAGTTTGTTATCAAGAAGTTGGGGCAATGAACCTTATGGCATGGTATGTTCTAGCAACAACAATTATCCTAGAACAATAACCAAAATGAAAGGAAGAAGTGATATTTTTTGGTGGAGAAGCAATCAAGCTCCTCTTATTCCTTGCTTTCATTGTCGGCTAAAGCTTCTTTTCGCTCGAGGATGGCCGACCCTTGAGAGTGTAATGCTAGAGCAACAAGGTTGTGGTTATAAAATAATGTTTCAAACCATGTTACACCTTTATGTTAGCATTGTGTTATCAATTATTTTATTTTTACTATATATTATTATCACTCTAATCTTGACACACAAAGAAAAGTTTTTAACATTTGAATACTACTACCACTTTTTCATTGCTTCTACTCATATAGCACCACTATAGATGTGGTGCTATATGGATACTACTACCACTTTTTCTTTACTCATCTTTGACTTCGTACCATTAAAAAGTTTTCATCAACTGCTTTATATCAAAGTGGATTTAATAGTAGTCTTTTTTGCTACAATGGGCTAGTTTGTTAAAATCGATTTAGTTTAGCACAATTTCTCAAGGTCGATCATTTGAAACATCCACTTGAGATGCAATTTCTATTTGATTTGATAGGCCAACTTCATCAACTATTGACGCAATATTGCCATCAATGGTACTCCAACTAGAGCATATCTCTCATCTTAAACACTTAATAAAAACAATAAATAAATAAATATATATATAGACACACACCAACCCTAATCTCTCTCAAATCTTATCTCCAATAAATTATATATAGGTTTCCTAAGGATTTTGAGAAGGCAACAAAGAGGAATTTAAGGAAAAGAATACTACTAGATCACTAGGAGGATGTGATATGGTGGATAAGAACGGTGGTCTCACATAGGAACAAACTCAAAAATATATTTTTACATAGACATCACTCTACCCCTCTACTTTTATTTGTCTAAAATGATTATAAAAAAATTAAAATATGAATTCTCAAATAATTTTAGGTTAAATGAATTTGATGGTTCAAAATAATTTATTTTAACTTAAAAATAATCTTAAGATCTAAATCTCGATTTTTGTAATTTCAATGGTACACCTAACTGCTAATAAATTTCACAAACAACATTTTAGAATTTAGGATGTATGAGACGTTTATTGGGAATTTTTAAAACCCAAGGGTCGTTTGGAAAATATACCTAATTTCCTTAATACATTATTTTTTTTTACACATTAATTAAATTGATGCCGTCCAAATTTACGCGTGGAGAGCACGCGGACGACAAACTCGACCACAGGCCCTCCTCGGGATTCAACGTGCGCCTCGTCGTTGGCTCCTGGAGTAGTAGGGTGAATTTAAGACCCCACAAAGCAGGCCCCTGGCAGTGTAACTCCTTGGGTACGAAGATTGCAAGTGTGGAAGAAAGATCACACGTGTACACCTTAACCATCCTTCCTGGATGCTTCTCGAATCCGTACAGCCTGTCATCTACGCGACGTTGTATCTGATAAATTATTTGTTGAAGAGGTGGGGCGCCAGATCATAGGAATGGGAGTGGCAGGTATAAAGGCGGGGAAATTTGCAATTCTCGCTTAAGACCCTCCATTGAAGGGCCCACGGTAGCGGGAGAACCACGTGGAGGCCTACGTATCGAGAGCCCTAGCCGATGGAGAGTCGAGTGCTCGCCACACGCAGCACGCAAGCTCTCTCTGTCTCTCTCTGGGTTTTATCTCGTTCTTATCTCCTTCTCCGGCAACTCCATGCTCGTATTTTCTGCTGTTCGTGGCGTCAGGCTCGATTCTTCTTCTTAGGGTTCGGCAAAGGTAACTTCCCTTCCGCAGATCTTTCTTTCTGTTCTTAGTTTTTTTTTTTTCATTTTTGGTCGATCCGTTGCGCGATCTGGTTTATTTTGAGTAGCATATTGCCCTTGGGATTAGAGATCGGTGGTGGAGTGGTCTCCATGCTTCTTATCTAATACTTTTATCAACAACTTTTAAATTTGATGATTTGTTCGTTTGAATTGGTTCTGAATCTGCCAGCGAGAAATCCATGTTTTGCCCCTTCTTTCTCGTAGCAAACTAAGCATGAAATAAAAAGATCAAAGATTTTTCTCAGAAAAAGATTGTAAAAATTATTTTTTTCCAATGTTTCTTTTCTTGGTGATTAATCTTGGTAAGTTTAGCAGTAGAAATCAAGTTCTGACCAAAGAGCTATATCTCCCTTGCAGACCTCCTAAATCCTAATTAACGGAATCATGGTAACGGAGTCTCCTATAGCAAACAGCACAAATGCTGGACCTGGGCAATCCCCCAGCAGGTGATGATAGATAGGATTAAGTAGTGATTGTTTATTTTTTAATTTATTTTCAGTTTGAATTATAAAGGGGTTGTTATTATAAAATACTAATGTGTCTTAATCATGTCGTTTCCTGCATTCTGATTAGTGTGGATACTGCTGTGCAGTGCTTAATTTGTTATCAAAGTATATGAACATTCCTGCAAATAGCTGCTGGAAAGTTCTCCGCAGTGTGATGTGTCTTAATCATGTTGTTTCTTCATTCTGATTAGCGTGAATACTACTGCACAGTACTTAATTTGCTAGTAAAGTATGTGAACATTCCTGCAAACAGCTGCTGGAAAGTTCTCCAAGGTGTCTGAAAAACACTGATGAAGAGATGGCCAATGCCTACTATTCTGTGAAGTGTTTCAGTTCTTAAAACATGAAAAATGAAACAAATAGAGATTACCATTCTGATTCGAGTAGTAATGAAGTCAAAATAAACATAGCCGTGTGGACTTACCAATCTTCATGCCTCTGACATTGAAGAAATTAACTTGTAAGTTTTTTCACAGAATATGTACCCGAAATTTTTTCTCTGGTAGGCATTTTGAGAGAATGGTGCAAACTCCAAGCACAATTGGCAAAACAATCAATGACTTAACTAATATATGATTATGAGTTGAGGGGGTAAATTGTTGGGATTGTTGTAGTGGCAAAGCTTTACTAGCACAAAAAAATAGTTTTTTTTTTAATTTTGCCAATTAGCTTTTTTCCTTGTGATGTTAATTTAATCCAAAATAAAGTAATAAAATGAAACCTATTTATTCATGCCTTTGTGGAAGTCACATAAAACTTGTCCAACCTCAACTAATCCATGTGGCTTCTAGATGTTGTGGTAGCATAGAGGTGTGCTATCATCTGAGAGGACGAAGGAGGATGATAGGTGAGGAAGACATTAGAAGGTGGTGGCCATGATGTATAAGTGAGAGGAGGGTGGCTAGGGTTTGTGTCATTACATCTTTACAACTCATTATGATCTAAATCAATTTCTCTTATTTATAGACAGTTTTCAACCATGTTTTAATTTAGGCCATCGGTTTAGATCTAGCTAATTAAAAGGCTAGATAAAATAGAAATTAATTTCTAATTTATATCGACAAATAACGAAACAGAAAATTAATTAATTTTAAAATTATAATACTTTTAAAATTTTACAGCTCTTGTTAAACAATATTCAAAAGTGTTTCTTTTCTAAATTAATTTTTACCTATTATAAAATTAGTTTGAGTTTTTAAAAATTCTAAATTGAAATTTAATGAACTCTTAACTAATTTAAAATTTTCACTCTAATTTTAATTCACAAATTATTTTTAATTTTCAATTAAACATTCTAAATTTAATTAAATAAGCTAGGTCTTCTATTCCATTTGAATTCTCTATTAATTAGTCAAACTAGTTAACTCTAAATTATTTGATAATTAATTTGGAGAATTAACTTTAAATTATCCACATGTTCCCCTCAAGCTATATTATATCTCATGTTGAGAGCTTGAGCTTTATGTGCGTTACTTTGTATTTTCTTAGAGATAGTGTACTTAAGTGATCAAATTCTTTTATCCCTCATTAAGATTCCTCTTTATTAATTTATGTACATAAGTCTTACCTTTACTAAGGTATCAAGACTATCTTTTGTTCTACAACTTGTGGAGACTATCCACTATTTTGTAAATTGTGGGTTTCATGAAAACTCTTCTTTGTATCACAGTAACTATGTAATTTAGTCCCTTATAATCTTATATCTTATAGCCCGCCCTTAGACATTGGATTAGTTTTTGTTCTAATAGGGCACATTCAAGTGGTATTATTATAATCTCACTGAAAGAAACCCCAACTTGAGGATCCTTCTCAACTAATTTCTATTGTGCATAGATTTATCTAAGTTGTCATCGATAGAACTGATTATGTGATATACCCTCCTAGTTACACGGAGTTATAATTCCTATGTTGATTACTTACTCACCTTCATAAAGCAATGAGCTCAATTGCAAGTGTATGTGTAATTTTTTAAGGGATCAACCCACAAGCGTTAAAGCATGTTGATCACTTATTTTGAGATGACAACGATAATCTTAAGTCTAAGGATTAATTACACCTGTCTTTCATAAGACCACTATAAATACTAGGTAACATACAAAATGAGCTCTTATGGTGAGTCATTTCCAGTGTACTATTCTTTAACAATCCTATCTATGTATTTATCTAGAAATCACTGTGTCTATGGATATGAGATCACGTATTGCTATCATATAAGAAACATAATATGTAGTAGTTATATTGTGAAGGTGATGTTTAATCTCAATATCAATATAACCAAAGGTCAATCAACAGTATCACTTCTTGTTTTAGAATGGTTTCACATCTTACTTGACTGTCATTAAAGTGACAGTAATATTAATACCTTTGATTACTATGATGGGCAAAGGGTCTATGTCTAAATATATAAGGGTAAAGAGCTTATTTATAATATTTTTTATTTGTGATATGATACGCTTATAAAAGTAGAGGGGGCTACTAAGAGTTCCTATGGGGAACAATTTGTTCCCTCAACACGGTATTAGATTTAGCTTACCTTCACCTTTATTCCATCCCAACATCACTATGTAATTAATCTCTTTGGCGCCAAAGATCTTGACTACTTCTCCTCCCTGCTTGACTCCTTCAACGCACCTGGCGTGACTCCTTCAACGCACCTGCCAATATCCTTCACGTTGAAGCTCTTGGACACCCCATAGGGTCTAAGATTCTTCATGTGCCCAAGCTGAAGCTCCTTTGCACTTGTGTCGTCCGCATCGAAGCTCCCACGTGCTTGTCTACATTGTCGATGCTAAATCTTCTAGGTGCATGCATCCCCTATTTTTGTTGCCTTTTCCAGTTGTTGATTACACGTCTATCCGCATGTTTGTGCTATGCCCTTTTGCGTCGTCTGTGCTGAATCTCCACATTTATGTGTCTTCCGACATTGTTGGCCTTATTCAATAGCCAACACTATGGTAAAGTCCCCTCTTGCTCATTAGGGCCAACTTAAAAAACATAAAGCGCGAGGGGTCTGCGAGGCCGCAGGGCCACTGCATGGTAGTGCCATATCCTACCTACCACTAACCATTTCCCTAACATTTGATGAAGTAATACAAACTTAGATTAATCTTTGCTCAAATATAATATAGACAAATTTTGTTTATAGTACATGTCATTTGGCTTTAAGTTGGTTTATAATCTTTCGGTTAATGTTTCTTAGAGATGTAATGGGAAAAGATATAGAATATTCCTTTATTATTGTCTCTAGGAAGTTCTCTTCTAATCTTTATCTTTGCAATAATTTCATGATAACTTACCTATTTTTTTCCCTATATTTTGTAAACAAACAAGGGAAGAGTTTTTTTTTAATATATTTTTTGTTTTCCAATCTTAAAAAAAAACTAATTCTTGTGTAGTTCAATTCCAACCAAAAGGAACTTGAAGAAAGTTTCAAAGAAAGAAAACAAGTCCTTGAGAGAGAAGAAGAAGCGTGATTACTTGAATGAACTATTTATGGACCTGGCTCAGGCACTCGGTAAGTCTGATGGTGTCTAAACATGCTTCTACAATTCAGATAGCAACACCACTTTTGAAAAATCTGCTTGATTTGGCTGATGGCAATTGCTTTCATTGGATCCTTTTATTGTTTGAATAACTGATACGTTTTTTTGTCACCAAGCTTCATTCAAACAACTGTAATACCATTTTTTTTTCAAAAATTCATTTGAAAACACTCAAAATATATGAAATAATGAGAAATTAGGAAGGTAAAGGCTGCATTACTTGTATGAGCATTACTTTTGCCATTGTTATTAGTGAGACCAGCATAATATGCAACTCAAATAAGTACACTAGGCAATCATGCATCTAGCAATGTTCTAGGCCCCTATCAAACCATGTACCTATTATATGCACCCTTGCACAAATCAAAATACTACATTTTAGTTTTTATTCCGCTTTACACTTGTTGCATGGTATGAGATTGTTAGTTCTAGACAGCTCTATGTTTCTTTGTTAGAGAACTCTAACTAGAAAGGAATTGATGTGTACCACAATTAGGAATTTAGGCTGTTTGAGATTGTTAATATTTTTTTACTCCATTTCAATTTCCTATGCATTTTTATAAGTTTTTGCTGAAGAATTCATTTACTTTATAGAACCAACACGGCTGAATAATGGAAAAGCGTATATATTGGTGGAAACAACTCGACTGTTGCGGGATCTTGTTGGTCAAGTTGAAACCCTTAGAAAGGAAAATGCTGCTTTGGTCACCGAATCTCAATATGTAAGTTCATATGAACCATTGATCACAGATTCAACTGAAAGATCATTTCCATGGCAAAATTTTCCCTAAAACTAGAGGCATGAACATCAGAAATTTCAATATTCTTTTCAGTTGCATGAACACTTCTAGTTAAATGTTTTATGATTCAAAAGAGTGTATCTTTAAAGGAATAGGATTTCTTAAACACCCTTGACTAAATTTTAATTCCAAGACCTCTTCTGAACCTATAACATAGATAGTAATTGACGTCCAGTTTGCTACACAAAATAGTGTCTCATATTCTAAAAAGGAAAAAGGGCATAATATTGACATAGCTAGTGAGAGCTTTGATGATTTGGCACTAAGCGTGATAATTTAATTTATGTTTCAAAAGATTGTATATCTTTAAAGGAATTGTATTTTCTTAAACACCTTGCATTAGAATTATTGAGAGAATATGCTTGTGAAGATGGGGAAAAACTTAAGAATTGCACATTAGATTGATAAATTTGAGTTTTAATATCTAATGTTTAAAGAGACAATATTGGGAATATAATGTGTAGAAGTTTGATATTTACTGTGAGATAAGGAGAAAATTCCAAAAAGGAGAATGTTTAAAGTTATGGTATCTTTTCAAGCAAACAGAAGTTTATGAGAAAGTATATTATATGTAAATTTTAAAGTAGTAACAATTGTAGAAAAAGATATTGTGAAAACATTAGGTTTTAACATACTAAGGAAGAAGAAATGTAGAGAGATTTTTTTTTGGTCATTTGACTTCAAAAGTTTCACGAGAGGGAAAAGGATGTCAATTCAAGGAGATGATGTAGAAAATAATAGTTTTGAGATATTGGCTCTAAGAGGAAAGATGTTGGGAAACAAAGAGAATAACTATGACCCAGAAAATCCAACAATCAATAATAAAGAAATGGTGATTCTCAAAAGCAAATGATGAGATTAAAACCATACTTCTACTTTAACTTTAAAGCAAAAGGGAGGAAAGAAAGATTTATGAATTGAAAAATTCTACTACAAACCATGGCTTAGGAGATTTTCCTTTTGTCACTGCCCCTTTTCTCTCTCTCCTTCTCTAAACTATTCCATCTCCCTTTTTCTTTCACTATTGTTGTTGCACTTTTATTTTAAAATTATCCCTAACGTAAACTCAATTTAAATGGGTTGGATATCTATGAATACCCAATTATTAGGTACCCATTGCCTTGATTTGAAATATTAAGTGTTGGTTGACATTGCTGAAAGATATTAAATTACTGAAACCATACTAAGCTGTATCAATAACCTTTCATATGTTACCTAAGTTGGTTTCGTCAATGAGTATCATGTTGTGCCGACACTTGACATGTGTTAAGATGGTTCAGGTAATGTTTATTGATTTAACTTGTTTGTCCAAAATTCTAATTGAATTGATTATTAAATCTGCATAGTTTTCTTAAGTAAACAAGTGGAAGAAGATTAAATGATGAACCAACAACTTCCCCATTCCAATCCCAATCTCCATATATTTTTCTCCCACCCCATCCACTGCCCGATGTGACCCAAGATCATACATGCCTCCATTGAGTAAGTACAGTACTTTGTACCTTATTCCATCACTACATTATTATTCTAATCTTCTATGTTTATATATGCCTCATGTGATAATGATGTGCATTTTTTATATTCTGGATATGTAGTTTGATATATAGAGAAAAAACTATGAAGGATCAATCGTTATGCCAACACTTACATTAATATAATACTACTAAGTTATATACTTAAATTTCACAACTCACTGCCATGATCTAATATATATTTCCACGGACTAAAAACTATGAATCAACAAAACCAAAAAGGCCAAAGCTTCTAATTCATGACTCTGTTTAATTCCATGTTATCTACCAGCATCACATGCTCAAAACATGACACCAATTTTTCATATATAATTAAGGAAATTAATAACATGTGTTTTCCATGGGAAGGAGTGAAAATTGTGATTTTGTACCAACAATACTAATTGAACTAGACGCCTCAGTTTATTGCGAAGTATGTGGCAAATGGTGTGTGATGGCGTGAAATGCTTCGCAAATCTATGTACATTGACTTGGCCCTCGATAATCCTAATAGGGGGGTCATTGTATCAAAAGCTTGTCTCTTATTTGTCTGTGCCAAACTAGTGAGATCAATATTACTTCAACCTTCATTGCAACCATAAATGATACTGACCAGGGATCGGTGGATAGTCGCAAGACACCTTATGAGAAATCAAAAGTCTTTGGGTTTGGGAGAGTATAGTCACAAGGCACAAACTTAAAAGAATTGATAAAAGTCACCACTAAGAGTGGCGTTTGCTGCTTAATTTAACTCAATATGGGGAAACTTACCTGATTGAGAGCTCTTTCTTGATTACATGAGGCCTCACCCGCTAACTAGCTATGCAGAGACATCGTTTCATGGCCAACTTCTTTGAGGGACTATGGTTATATAGACTATGGAAGTTTGGGGCAATAAGAGGTTGATGTTCTGGGTCGCACGTGCGCTACACTAATGTATTCAATGAATCTGTACTCTTGGTCGACATACTTGGGTATTCTTAATAAATGTCATCGTGATGGGGATGAATCATTCAAAATAGAGTTTTAGGGTTCTTTAGGGTTTAGGATTTTAGAGTTGGAGTGAAAATATGGATGGAAGTGGAAGGATGAAAAGTTAAGTTGTGAATGACTAAAATATAATTTTACTTCAAATAAATTACATCACATATAAATTTCTTATGACTCTTGTTTCTTATCTTAGACACCGCAAGTATTTATTTGTCAACAATTACATATTTTTCTATGTCGATACTCAATTTTTGACGTCTTAAATGACATCATGTTTATAGTTTATCATTTATAAGTGCAAATTCTCTAGTGACATTCAATTTTTGATGTCTTTCAATTTCTGTGAACCTATATTGCACATTGCAAGGGTATTGATGCCATTTAAGTATATTTAAAGTTTCATCCTTCTTGTCTTTGAGTTGGCACAAAAATATGGCACTGCAAAAAATTTAAACAACTCAAATCATCAAAGAGAAAGAAATATTATTAACTGAAAGAATCTAATACATTAGATCATAACTTTTTATAATACACTTGATATAAGATTCAAGTCTAAAAAACGTATCGTATCTTTAAAAATTATTGCCAACTTATAAAAGATGTAATTTATTAATGGAATATGTAACCAACTTAGACAACTCTTAGAAACTAAAAAAATATAGAATTTTTAAACTCTAAAACATTATTTATTTTTAAAAACTTATCTACAATTTTGAACTGCGTATTTCACCTTGACTTGAAACAAATTCCTTTAATTATTGTTTCCAAGCATAGGTTGTAATGGACTTGTCGAGTTTATTGAGCATGATTTCTTTATTATCTTTTCATTGGTGGCCTCTCTAATATGTAAAAAGTTAGTATATTTTCATTTTTCTGTTTCTAAGTAAGTCAATATTCGTTGTCTCCTTCGTTAGATGCCCTTTTTGACTAGTTAGATATAGTTAGACCTGACTATGGTTCGGAATCGATAGTTTGATGGTTTGGAACGGCTAATTTGATGGTTCCTGACAGGTCAACCTTTAACCTTAACCGTCCAAGACGGTTACGGTTCATGGTTCAGAACCGCCGGTTCACGGTTTGGTTCATGGTTCAAGATTATTATTATTTTAAAAAATATTTAAAATTATAAATTTTTTTAAAAAATAAAGACTTGTACTTTTTAAGTTGCCTATGTATCCTTTACGATTTTAAAGGAGTATCCCAAGCCTTAGAAGTATCATATCAGTACTTCTTTATGCCTTGGGTGTTGGAACTTGCTCGAGTTTATCATTGGTAAATTGAATATCGTGATCATCAAATAAATTGATTATTTCCTTGCCTCTCTGAGATCGAGATGATGAACCTCTTTCTTCCATTATTATTGGAGAATTGAAGTAGAAAGTGATCGAGATTTCGAAATTGAGAGTAGAAAAGATAGTATGGAAATGATGAAATGAGCTTCTTATTTATAGAGTTTGGAGAATAACAAATACTAAATTGTAGCTATTGATCAAAAAATGATCAAATAATCTCAATCGTTAAAAAAGATAAAAAACCTCCCTCTCCCCCAACAATCAGAATTGTTTTAACTCTTCTCTAGCTTTTAAATCACACTAGTATAAATGAACTGTTACATAATACAGAGTTGAAAGAAATTATTTACTCTCTTATTCTTCTTTCAACTATTAACAATAGTAATATAGCAAAAGAAATTGTTGATTAGTTATTAAATAAATAACTAGCACATAAGAATGTTAATGGTTATCATCTAGTTGGTTAGAATACTTGGCATTCATTTGGGAGATCCGGATTTGAGTCTTGGCAACGGAATTCTTTTTAACAATTTAATAATTTTACATTAAAAAAACCATCGAATCGGCGGTTTGAACCGCCAGTTATTGGGCCATTGAACCATAACGGGCCGGGTTCGAGTAGGACTCGACCTGTGGGCAGGTCTAAATATAGTTATATCTTCTATCTTGTTCAAATCCTTCATGAGTGAGGTCTGATTTTAGTTCTTTCTTTTTTGGTTTCTTCTTCCAATGAATAAGGAAATGGCACAACTTATTTAGAAGTGAATAGTCTCGCCTCTCGTTGCCTTTCTTTTGACAAAATCAATATGCAAAGAGAAGACTTAAATATCCAGTGGTTTAGCTTATTCTCTAATTTGAAAATTGTGCTAACGTTATATGTCAGTAAATTAAATAAGAATTAGAATTAAATTTTGTCATAATAATGAATGGTATAATGAGTACTTTCGTGGAGGAAATATGAAACAATTTAGGTTCATACATGCAAGAGAATAATCAATTGTATCAGTAGCTATTTTATAGAGTATAATTTGTTTGCTAGATATCAACATGTATCTCCCTCATGCACATAGTAGAGCTCTTAGTTTGGTTGATACAAGTAGATAAGAAATCAAACTCTCTCATTGATGATCTTTAGAATCATGAATAATTATAAATGAATACATAGCAATTCAAGTTTTAATTGATTTGTTAATTTTAAAATTAATGTCTTATGTGTTGGAGTGTGATTGAATG
>JBBMKF010455941.1:0-11891 GCA_037834155.1 Curcuma caesia | reverse complement strand
ACGGAGACTCTGGAAGCGCTTATCAAGGAGGACAGCTACCGGATCGTGGAGGCGGAGCCGGAGGAGAAGGAGAGGGTGGAGGGCAGATGCTTAAACCGAAGAGTGAAGGCCACGGAGGTGCTGATGCATCTGATCTCGTGCGGTTCGGCCTCGGTGAGGACCAGCGGGTTGTCGTTGATGCCGCAGTACGGCGGATTGCTGGGCCGAGCGGAGTCCATGGGACACTTACCGAGCTTCCGGGCCATGAGAGCGGAGGAGGTGTACTTCAGTGGGAGCTTGTTGGAGACCAATAAGCCGCCGGCAGGTGGGAATGGCGACGAGGTGCCAAGCTTGAAGAGGTCCTCATCTTACAACGCTGATAGGTAAGCGGGTAAGCTTCTGCTCTGCTCCAGTTCTGTCTGTTTAGCCAAACATGTCATTACACTCTTTGATTATCGGAACAACATCAAAAACAGGGGCTTGGAGATGGATCTTACGGCTCTGTGAATTGTGATCCCAAACGTATGTGTGTTTATCAAGTAGGTGGTTCATCCAACTGCTGCTTTTAATTTCTTTTGATGTTTCTTGTTCAAGTCTTAGAAATATTTTCCTAAAAAAAATATGCATCGACTATTTTGTTTTTATTTTTCTCCATAAATTTGGTTAGTTCAATCTCCGACTCCCAACCATAAACTTGCTGCCCCATCAATGCGACGGACCTGCGAGACGAGCGACGAGCTGTGGATGCAGAAGGAGATCTCCCATCCAACGGCTCCAGTACATCTCAGGGCGTGCAATTCGAAGTATCAGGAAAAGTGTTTTTTCTTCTTCTCCCTTTCATCTTCCCCGATCCGATCAACGCCGTCGGATCCAAGTGGAAATAGTTCGGAATAAATGCCACAGATGGGTCGTCATCCCCCGCTTGTGATCTGCTCCTGCCTTGCCAACCTCTTTATCTTCCCCGCCTGTGGGCGCGCTCGGAGGTAGAGAAGGATGAAGGTAACCCTTGTGTCTCGCAGTGGTAGGGAGGTCATCAAGGGTGGGATCGAACTCGCCGATGAGGTATTTTCCCCACTCTCTTCTCTCTGTCTGACAAGCAAAATTCATTTGTCTTATGATTTGTTGGAGGGATTTAGATTTATCATCCTCTGCAACCGGTCAAAGGGTCATTCTTAAGGTCTTTCTTTGTGATAGTCTCAGTGTTTTGTATTTCTAGTTTGTTGCTCGTTATCTTGTTTAATTGTTCGCTGTGCTCGCTAGAAGTTTTCAGATCTTTGTTTGTAGACTCGAGTTTAAAAATTTGTTTCTTGGCGTGCGTTTTCAGGCTACTGTGAGCGATCTACAGGAAGCTATACATGCTCGAAGTAAGTTTCTTCATGGCTTAATTTCTTCATTCTTATATTCATGTTACCAGATCAATCCCGTTGAAATAACAAAAAGAGTAGTGTAATTAGTATAAATCACCACATAGATTGCTTCTAGTCTTAATACCCATACAGCCAAAAAGAAATGAAAAGAAAAGTATTAGCACCCATTGTGTCCAAATGGGAAAACGTGAGATGGTTATTTTTGAACTTGCTAACTATTTTGCAATGATGATGAGTAGAATGGCTAGAAGATAAAACCTAAAAATTATGCTTCAAAATTTGGTACTTTAACATGCACATCCAGCTATCTCACTCATATATAATTTTTATTTAGGTGATGATTTGACATTGTGCCTATGTAATAAGCAATAATAAATAGGCTTTGTTTATCTTCAAGTGTCTTAATCAGTTATGAGTATGTGCCCTAAAATTACGTAAATAAGGTAATTCAGAATACCTCAAATCTAATAGTTCTAAGATTGTAACTATAACTTATATTCCAAATTTTCCTGTTATATATGTAAAATTAGGTTTTAATATTTATGCCTTTACTACTAAAGTGGCCACATTGTAATTTTTTTTTCTCTAGTTTCCTTCTCTTTATTCATTTAACCTTTAGGAAATGAAAGATGGATCTAGAAAAATGTATATATTCGTTTAATGTTTGTATTGAAATTCATTAGTATAGCAACTTTGACCAAGTTCGAAGAGGTAAATCTAATATTTGCTAAGTTGTTCAAGTGGCCATTTATCGGACAAGGCATTGATAAAATGCTAAATTTAAATAAATGTTCACTTATCCCCAAACATGAAGTCATAGGTAAGAGTCCAATGTTTAAGTTTGTATCCTGCCTCTCCCAAACTGCATAAAAGAAGGTAATAGATTATAGCTTCACAAAGAGTGTAAAGAAATTATTGCAAATATTTCTCTTGAAATCAGATGTTAACAAAAGAACAGATTATGCAATCTTGTTAAGAACATCAAGAATCGAGTGCCACAATCAAGGAAAGATAGTGTTAGAAGAGCACACTGATCTTCTTGGAAGAGGGCTAAAGCAAAAGAGGGAATATTTATTTGTGATTAAACTCGGTTGATTTTCATTGTTGATGTGAACATTACATATATGACTAAATCCTCTAGAGTTGCTCTACGAGACTATAAGTAATGTAGTAAGAATGAACCCATTATAAAAGTAAATGATTTCTAATCCCTTTGTCCATTGTTGCTACTAGAACTAAATGCAATTGCAATGAACTACAAATTATAATTAAGATTAAATAAAATTGGTTGTCTACGCAAAGCTTGTCCTAGCTATCACTTTGCCAAAATGTTACAGGTTTACTTGTTCAAAAAAGTTAAGCTATAAGCTCAGCAAGCAACACATACAAATAATTTTGGTGGTAGAAATGAGAATAATGAGATGGACAAGTGAGATTACTAGGAGAGAGATTCTAAAGTATGTTATTCAGAATAATGGGAGGTGCATCTCTAATAGATGATAAAATTGAAAAGAGGAAATCGGTTAATATGGAAAGGTCAGGTTTGATGATCGGTAGATTGACTAGATTCTGAATTTTATTAGCATACTAGAATACATTAATGTCATTGCCATAATAATTTATAACATGACTTTGTATCAAGCTTGGTGATCAGAAAATTCAATCTTAAATAGACATGATTCGTTTGTGTTCATTATGAAATTATGATTTACTTTATTTTCATGTATATAATAATGCATACTGAAGTTACCTTAAGATATCATATTGTAGGAGCACTGCTGTCATTTTTTTAAAAATGAATCTCAGTACTGACTAGAGTTTGAAGATCCTATTTTCTTGCCTCTGCAAGCACAACCAACTTAGCACATTTAAACAACATACTAAGAGACTGAACTTCCTTAAGCACTTTTACCATCATTATCAACACACATGCATTGTTTATTACATTAAATTCTTTTTATTAACATATAATGTTGCAAAATATGATCTATTCGTTTGTTGGTTCTATTTAATTTCTTTAATTTCTTGCCTTGAGATATGTATGTTTTGTTAAAATTTTGAACTATGTCTGTGACAATAATCATCCATATGATTCCTCTCCATTTGCAGTTAAAAAATATTATCCTTCGAGACAGCGCCTTACAATTCCACTGCAAGCTGGAAGTAAAGGAAAACCAATTGTGCTTATTCCAAAGAGTAAATTGGCAGACTATTGCGATGGGAATGTTAGCAACCTAACTGTTGTTTTCAAGGATTTAGGCATACAAGTTTCTTACAGAACTCTTTTCTTCTGGGAGTATTTGGGCCCACTAATTATCTACCCAATCTTCTACTACTTTCCAGTGTACAAGTACTTTGGTTATGTGGGTGAGCGAGTTGTTTACCCAATCCAGAAATATGCTTTATACTATTGGTGCTTCCATTATTTCAAGCGTATCATGGAGACTTTCTTCATTCATAGATTCAGCCATGCAACTTCACCTCTCTCCAATGTATTCAGAAACTGTGCCTATTACTGGACTTTTGGAGCATACATTGCCTACCATGTGAATCATCCACTGTATACACCTGTCAGTGATCTGCAAATGAAGATTGGATTCACATTTGGGTTGGTTTGCCAAATTTCAAACTTGTACTGTCATCTCATTTTGAGGAACCTCAGAAGCCCTTATGGTAATGGTGGTTACCAGATCCCACGTGGGTTTTTGTTCAACATAGTGACATGTGCAAACTACACCACAGAGATCTACCAGTGGCTTGGTTTCAATATTGCTACTCAAACAATAGCAGGCTACGTGTTCTTCGTAGTGGCTACACTCATTATGACTAACTGGGCCCTCGCAAAGCACCGGCGACTCAAAAAGGTAAACTAGCACAGTCTGTATTTATCAGATTCAAAGTAGTTATCACTTTGTGCTTGGTTTTTGAAGTTTAGATGCATATTTTTCTTATGGTTTCATAGTTTTATGCCTGTGTCTGATTTACTTTCGTTGCAGTTATTTGATGGAAAAGAAGGGCGGCCTAGGTATCCACGACGTTGGGTAATACTTCCACCGTTCATCTGAGCTTCAGAAATTCGGAGGCTCTTGCTTCTTATATTTCAAGCATATCATTCTGTGGAAGTATCAGAGTTCTTTTAGAATGTAAACAGCTGCAGTCAACTGGAACATCATGTGCTTACTATGTACACCTGAAATTTATCATTTCATCGCACATTCAACTTCAGGTCTTTATCTCTGAATTTTCTATTCAGATGGAACTTCTGTTTACTCCTTGTAGGTTTTACCTGTGATGGTCGTTGAAATTTATCAAATTCCATTTTGTAGAATTGGATGACTAACCTGATGCTGTGCAGTTTTACAACCCAGAAGTGAGCAATGGCCCAAATTATGACTTTTGACTTGCAAGCTTTGGTGTTTAGCCGTGAGGCTTGAATATAACATAAGTTAGGTTGTTGAGGAGGGCCTTGAAAGTTTGCTGGATTAGATCATCTATTTAAACACTAATGGTATAACTGCAATGGAAAGTGGGGTGTTAAAAGACACATTCATAATATAGCAATACAATAACCTCAGACTGGATTAGATCATCGATAAAAAACGGAAAACACGGGTTAAATAGGACATAAATATTTAGCATCAGCTATCACACAACAAGAACAGCTAGTCTTATCAAAAGCCTTACAAGCTAGACTATGCATTGCACGAAGGATGAATGATCCGCGTCTCACCCAAGCAGCAACTCTGATGTTGCCATCCATTCAGCTGGCCAAATTAATGCTTTTAATATAACTGGTGGCACAAGGCCCTAATCTAGCGAAACTAGGTAGTTCTAAGGCTTATCCTACTTTGTGCCATAATCCAACATCTGTGACGAGCCTTTCAATATAAAATTCCTGTCGCTGCCCTTCTGAACATGTCGAGCACCTGAAAACAAGGTTTGATCTTCAAGTCACTGTGGCATCACATTATTTCGATCCGTGGTCTTATTACAGAAGAATAAGAATATTTCTGGAATTGAAAAAGTAGATGAAGTTACGGCGATCATCTGAGACAATACCTGCTTCGAGGACAGGCCTATGTTCTCTAAATCAGACAACTGTTAAGTATTCAAACAATATGATGTGAGCACCAAGCAAGAATTCACAAGTCCAAATGCAAAATTTCTGAATGCCAAGTTTGATTGTCTATTTATGACTTACTGATTTCAATGGGTTGGGCATTTCTTCTCTAAGTTCAAGTATGTACTCTGCTCGTTTTTCGCCAATACCCTGGTTGTGGAAAATCAGTGTTATTCGAAGATGAAACAAGACTGTTGATCAAGATGGACAAAGAGTTGCAAGGTACCTTTAATTGCTTTAGCTCCTCTCTGTATAGAAAAAAAAATAGTGTCAATAAAGTTTGCTTCACAACTTATTTCGTTTTAACCATAAATTGAGCACTTTTTTATTTTTTTAAAAAATCACTTATGTTGAAATGTGCAAGACAAATTGTGCTTCTCACTATCGAAAAATCTTCGTTTGGAAAAAGGCCATGATATCTTTATTATCTAGAAAAGTTGTAGTGATATTATAAGAAACCAAAAGATATTTATCTACCAAAAAAATCATTAAACTACAAAACAACAATTAATAAGGCATTCTTGAGATGAAGAGCTTACTTGCTAGCGTTGTTCAAGAAGTGTAAATACTCCTCAATCAGACTTTCCTGCGTACCCATGAAACCTAATTAGTGTCACGTTATTCATCCATCTAAACATTTAAGCTTTATGGTAAAGCAAACCTTTAAACATGAACTTGATGCTTTGAATTTATTGAATGGAGTTTCATTTTGAGACTCATCCTTTAAATAATTAAATTTTGGTGTTTTTGGCTCCAACAAAATAGAAGAGATGCAGTCATCAGATGACAACTTGGTAATTGAAGTTGTATTGGAAGGCAAAGGCGAGAGGGCTTTTCTAGAGGTATCATGGAATTCCTTGTCAGCAGCTGGTGATCCCAGGGTATCCAGAGGAGTAAAAGGTAAGTTCTCCTTGTTAAACGATGACCCTACATAAACAAGAGAAAATGGAGGTTGCTTTCTCTAACTGAAGAAATCCTCACTGCATAATCCAATATGCAGTATACATACCAATCAAGTTAGAGGTCTTGGGTAAGGCAATTTGGGTAGCACTTGTCTCATCATTATCACGGATAGATACAATATTATCACAGCCAGGCAGAACCTGTAAAAAACGAAGGTTATAACAGCACATCTTGATTATCTTCATCGAGCACAAAATTACAATTCACCTCAGTTTGCTCAATGGTAATGCTGCCATTTCTTATGATCAAGTGTGCCCCAGAGGTTTCTTGCTGAAGAGGCAAAAGTTAAGTTAAAAAATAGGTGAAACAGAAAAAAATAATTACTACAATGATTGCAATAACATCTTCAACAGTCCAAAATTAGGACAAATATAAGGTTCTTATTCCTTTTGTAACAGAGCTGTATAGTCGAGTATCACATTGATCTCATATCCTCCATGCATAGTTGTAGACTGATTTAGAAACTTGAAATTATAGTGTCCAAGAACAATTAAGAAAAAGTGTGTGACTACGAAATGAGCAAACTTACTGATAATTGTAGCTAGGATTTGTGCACAAATCACTAAGATGTAGCATAATTGGCATAAATTGTGGGTCAAGAAAAGATGTGAACTTACCTGAACGTTTTCTGAAATTGGGGCCTCAGAATTAAATAATACTCCGCTGAGACACGGCATAAGCGTACGATGCATTCAAGAAATTAGTTCAAGAAAGAGCATCTATAACCGTAGTGCAATTGAAGGTGGTGAGATAAGAAACTGACCTTCCCTTGAATTCTGGAGCTTTATTTTTTGAAGAAGAGCGGTTTGATTCTTGTTTTTTTGAACGATTAGCTGATGATAATGGTGAAAAAGGTCCTGGTATTCTTTTGTTCTTCCCTTTTGAATTCAGCCAAGCTTGAAGCTTAGCTTCCATATCAATTTTCACCTTTGGAGTCTCCTTGCAATCTAGACTTGCATAGTTCATAACTTTTCGACTGCGAGCAGCCAAACTGACTGTGTGTACAGCCTCTTGGTACGATACGGGATTCTGCATCATTTTTCAATTGTCATAATACAAACAAAATGCAATTCTTCACAAGACAATATTGGACACATACAAGGCATGCTATCATCAATGCGAGACTTGTCCCTCCCAGTGAGTCCTGTAATATTCGAGTCAATTTGCTCTCTCGATATGGAATTCGTGTTTCGTTGTTGTTTAGGGCATAAATGACATTTGATAATGCAAACAACGACTGATTAATCTTCACGCTCTCTTGAAGGCGAATACCATCATTGCAACTTCGCCTGTTGTCTTCATTACCTGTGAGGCACATGCACTTGTGGAGCAATAGGCATCTTGCAATAACAATGAAATGTCATAAAAAAAAAAATGGTGTTTGAAGAAGGAGCGAACCTGCTAAGTCGATGAGGTTTAGCTTCCCTTTAGAAACACCATTTATGACAGCAATCGCAAGAACTGCATGGCTCCTGCTCGAGACATCGTTGAGGCCTGTCGGTCCAACTTTTCTTCTCTCAACACCAGTTTCGAACACCTCACGGAACTCGTTCATCGAGTGTATCGGTACCTTTTAAGATCACCCAGTGGAACGGAAATTGAACAATCTACTGATAGAAAGGAAGTTGGGAAGAAAACTATTTTGACGATCATAAAATACCCAGGATAATCCTTTCAGCTGGACCCTCCCGTCCTTATCAACCATAGCGACGACCTCCTTCGCCTTAGGCTCCAGCAAATCGTAGCACCGGTCCATGTAGATCTCGTAGTATGCAATCTCAACAGAGAAGTTGCCCAATTTGCTGCACATGGAAAAGATGGTCGACATTGACAGCGGGATCATTCCAGGCTCGCCCTTTACGCCCTGGTTCAACAATTAACTCGACATAAACCCTAGGTACTACTAACGAAGAGGCAAAGAAAAGTATAAAGTGCTCTTCTGCCTTTCCTGCATCGTGTAGGTCTTCCCGCTCCCGGTGGCTCCGTAAGCAAAGACGGTTGCGTTGAGCCCTCGGAAGACGCCAGGAATCACAGCACCGACCTCACGGTCGAAGATCTGGCCGATGCGATCGCTTTGCCCGAAGAAAGAGTCCAACTTGTAGCACTCGCTCCGGCTTCAGGAATCCCCATATCCCCTCAACAGATGAAGAAATAAAGGAGTGGGAAAAAACAAAACAAGGATCCGCGCACCTGCTCCACTGATCTTTAAGTTGGACAGCGACTTCCTCGCCGCCGCCGCAATCCCGGTCGAGTAGGGCAACGCAGGGGATCGATCGATCATCGCCGTTGGAATCGATCTCCCATGGGAGGAACGGGCGGACCCGCAGCACCACCCTCACCGGCGACGACATGGAAGAAGAGTGCTTCGTGGAGTTCGAGGGTTTCAAATTGAGATTTGAGTTGAGGGAGGGCGATGCAGCTTTTTTATTTGGATTCCTATGGAGGATGTTATGGTGTTCAGCCTCCTCACGAAACAGGCTTTATATGGAATTCTATTGGACGTTCAACAAACTTGTTGTACGTTAATTGGTCGAGTCTGGTGGATGGTTCCAAGTACTTGTCGCTGAATCCGTCGACCGTTAGGTCAGTTGCTGTTTGAATTTGATCGAGCCAGAACTGGTTTAAATTTTGAATTCAAAGAACACACGCAATTCAAGTGGGAGTGGCGTGCAAGTTTAGTCGGTTTTCGTGATATTTAGATGGTATTTAATATGTCAGTAATTTATTATATTTTTAAAATATAATTTTAGATAACGTAAAAATATTAATTTAATTTAATTTGATAAATGAGGGAAGTCTTGGCGCAACGGTAAATTTTTTTTTTTTAAATGGCAATTTGTGCCATCAAAACATATATTATTAATTTGATTAAATTAATTTAAATTTAGACAAGAAATGGAATTCAAATCGTATATACGGGCATATAAATAAAACAATATAAAGAATTCAAATTAAAATTAAATGGAAGGAAAGCAGCCTGAAGTCCTGAACTTGAATGAATTATTAAATGATAAATAATTATGCATATTTGCATGATCCATGGCCTGCCAAAAAAGGAAAAATAAAAATACTGGTTAGCATTTATAAGCGAAAGCGAAGCAAAGGGAGCATTTATTGGCGGCTCTTACTGGGATCGGTGGTGGTAAAGACGGCGGTGCCGGCGAAGTCGCAGTTGTAGTCCTGCGCCCCGGCCGCATGGTAGTACGCGTTCATGACGTACGTCGCGTGGGACCTCACCGTGTTGGGATCGAAGCACGCGCCGCCCTGCTGTATGGCGGCGCAGTCCACCTTCCCGGTCCCGCACGTCCAGTTTATGTTCGCCTGCAACGCCTCCTCCGTCGCCTCGTTCTTCGCCACGCACCACTTCCTCCCGCCGGCAGAAGGCGCATTATTGTTACTGCTTCCCCCGCCCGCGGCCTTTCCCCCGCGCCTTCCCTTCCTCATCACGCCGGAGTTGTACACCGGCGTGAAGTCCGGCTGGAAAAGCCCCCAGTTACGCTCCGCCAGCGGCCCGGGCTTCTGGTCCTCGTTGAACAGCGCGAAGATGTACGCCTCGATGGTCCGGTTGGGCATCTGCGGCGTGCCCATCCCTGAATTGATGTGCCGCACCAGGCGGTGGTTGTACGCCGCGGCGTACTCCGGACTCACCCCGTACTGGTTGTTGTCCGCCGCCGAGGGCCACCCGGTCTCCCCCACCACGATGTCCACGTCGCCGTAGCCGAGCTTGTTCATCGCCGTGTGCACCGCGTCCAGCATCGCGTCGAACATGTTGGTGTAGGTCAGTCCCGTGCCGGGGTCGTGCAACCCCGGCCGGCGTTTGAACAGCGCGTAGTCGAGTTTGGTGGCGTCGTAGCCGAAGTAGGGGTATGCGTTGACCACGAAGGGAGACCTGGTGTGGCGGTGGAACGCCAGCATCGGCGCCAGGATCGCGCGGTCCCACCCGGGTCTGAACTGGCCTGTCGACGGCGGATCCGAGGCCTCGAGGATCCCCAGAGAGTGCGCCGTAGAGACCTTGATCCCCCGGAAGCCCGCCGAGACCAGTGCTCCGGCGACGGAGACCATCGCGGGGACGAGGTGAGGGATGAGGCTGTAGTCGAGGGAGTGGAGGACCTCATTGCCGATGAGGACGAGAGTGATGTGGGTGGCGGGGACGAAGGGGGCGATGTTAGAAGCTACCCAAGCGTCAGCCGCGGCGCGGGAAGCGGCGAGGTTAGGGATCTCGTTGTTTGGGATGGCGACGACGACAGAGATTCCGGTGCCGGCGAAGGCGCGGAGGATGTCCGGGTTGGCGTCGAAGATCTTGACGCTGTTGATTATGGTGCGGCTCTTGATGAATGATGCAACCTGGGCCGGCGAGGGGAGGTTGTCTCCGAGGGTGCCATAGTTTACGCCGATGGAGCGGGCGGAGGCGGAGGCGGAGGAGGATGAGAGAAGTAGGAGGAGCAGGGTGAGAAGACGTGGCGTCATCGTGGTTGCACGCACGTGTGACCGGCGAAATGTGTGCGTATTTAAGCACCGGAAGAGGCGATAAATGCACGCGATTTGCCAGAATTAGCAAGAGAAGTGAGCGTGGGAGAGGAAAAATAGGGGTGTGCCAATCAACCTCATTTTCATGTCTTTATTCGTTCAAGGAAATAATTGCCATTAATGTTGCTGAACAAAAGACAGCGACCAAAATATCACACCAGAGAGAAACAAATGGCGCAACTCACGGACGAACCACAATCTTTCAAAAAGAAAAGGAAAAAAATATTAATAAATCAACACTTGGGTAGATCCGGCGGCGGCGGCGGCAACTTCTGGCTGGGAAGGCTTCCATCGAGGACCAGCCACCCCATCTTTAATCCCCAACTCATGTGCGCCTCAATGTGACAGTGCATGAACCATACACCTACAACAACGACAGATTTGTTGCTTAAATCTCGCACTGGTTAATTCATGTCCAACAATTTCGATCGATCGATTACCTGGATTGTCGGCCAAGAATCTTATCGCCACCCATCCGCCGGCCGGAACGCTGACGGTGTTTCGCTCCACCGGATCTAGTAGGTTGAAATTGGCCGGGTCCTTGGCCGGGTCGAAGTTGCCGGACCCCTGTCCGATGACGAAGAAGTTGTAGCCGTGGAGGTGCAGCGGGTGGCTCTCCGTGCCCAGAATGCTCGTGTCCTGCATCACCAACTCCACGCTGGCGTTGAACGGAAGCACCACCAGCTTCGTACCGTTGCCCACCATCGTGTTGTTCGGCGGCGTCCCCGTGTAATTGAACTGACGGAGTGGGTACGCCGGGAAGTCCGGCGTGTAGACTCCCCTCGACCGGCCGGCGTAGTGCGCCTGCAGCAGAGCCGTCTCCGGCGTCGCGAACGACACGTTGTTGACGGCGGCCGAGAACTTGGTGCCGTTCGGCCCCTGGCACGTCCCGTTGACCGGGCACGGACTCGTCCCCAGTCCCACCGTGAAGAAGA
>JBBMKF010455932.1:0-11892 GCA_037834155.1 Curcuma caesia | reverse complement strand
GATAAAAAATAGTATTTTCGTCCCACAGTTAGCTTTCGTCTGATTTTACCTTTCTTGCAAAAATGTTAGCAAATAACATGCAAAATAAACTTGTCTTTAAGTCGGTTCCTAGAACCAACTTAAGGTCTTAACTTTAGGTCTCCAGTGAGACTCTGGGTTAGACCGATGCCTAATGTTCCTCTCAGGAACGCGTCCTGACCCACTCCACTCAAGAGAATTTATCTGACTGCCAACCGAGTCCTCCTGATCCGTTGGACTTTTGCTCGGCTCTGTCCTCGGCCCCTAGGGTTTGTGTTGCGGCTCGATCCTTCCCGACCAGCCCAGTCTTCTGTTGCGACTCGATCTTTCCCGATCAGTCCAGACTTCTGCTGCGGTTGGTCCTCTTGACCAACTCAAACTTCTGCTGTGGCCTGGTCCTCCTGACCAGCCCAGACTTCACCTGGTGCTCTTGACTCTACCAAGACTTTATGCCTAGCTTCCACTAGGACTTTAACCCTGTGCTTCCTGCACACTTAAATCAACATCTTAGTCCAATAATATACTTAACTTGAACCTAGTTCTATTATTAAAACTCATGTTCGATCTTCTGGTGCTTCCTGCACCAACATCATGTTTATGTGGACATTCAAGTAGTTGATAGTATAATGTGATAGTTATGTATACGTGATACATAATTGGTATATGCTACCTATCATTGTAGCTAAAGAATAACTTGTTGGACTCTCTCCAAGGTTGTTCTTATCTATAGTAGATATCAATCTATTTGGAGAGTACTTACTATCTCCCGAATTCAAAGTAAGGACTTTTGAATTTGTAAAATAATTGAGATTAATTAATGTATATAAATTATTTAAACATACATTACAAATCATCTCTCTTATATGCTTGTTATAGATTTAATTGATTATGCATGATGTTTTATTATATATGGATAATTTTGGACATTAACAAGTTGACTAGCCCTAACTTTTTGGCTAGTATCGAAATTTGAGAGTTGTTCTCAATTCTAAAATTCTAAACTTTATCTTGAGTCCGTAAAGAGAAAATAGGAATGTGATGCATCATCGCTTGAGGTATTTTCATAATTGAATGTCATACTGTTAGTAGTAGCCCTACAGCTACATAACAGTTATGATTTCGTAACTATAACAATATGATATTGATTAATATTATTAGAAAAAATTATCAATATGATAATAACTATGATTTTAACTACTATCATATAATATTGATTAGTACTGATCAACAAAGTATCCATATAATAACAATTATGAATTATAACTATTATAATATAATACTATTTGTATGGCTAGTAATTGCTATAATAATATCAAAAATAAAAATATTTTTGAAAATCAAAATATTGAGGTGAGATAGAATATTATTTTGATAATAAATAAAAAGTATTTTTTTAACGATGATACGGGTGTTCTTTTAATTTTTACCCTAATTATTATAAGTATAACAATGAAAAGCAATTTATTGAAATTAATTTTATTTTGGCTCTTGGTATTATTCTTATTATTATTCATCTTACTTGACCAAGCTTTTGTCGTTGCACAGGCATATTTTATTTTGTAAATAAATTCCACTTGGAATAAGTTGTGGCCTAGTTCCATTTTTATTTATTTTTTGTTTTTTATATTTATATTTATTAATTTTTATTTGGCACAGCGAGCAAAAGATTAGCAATCGTTACGAAGATTACAGGTGATTGTTGTTGGTCGCACGTTCAGTTGAGACTCCCTGACCTCGCAGTACGTCGTGCTCCCCTCTCATGGTGTATCGCTTACGCGCAGAGAGCAACGAGGTGAACTCATTGGTGCTCTGGAGTGTGAAGGCCTAAAATGGCGGCAATTATTTAAGGGATCCACCAAACTCTTCGCCTCCCTTTCTCTCCTCCTGGATCGGTTCGCTCTATTCAGAGATATTGATGCCGAATCCAGATTGTTATGGAAACGTAAAATAAGTGTTCCACGGCAACTGGCCAGCCTCATCCTTTGCACGTTGCTGCTGGTTTAATTCCGAAAGGAGGTCATCGGAACATGGAATCATGCTTCAGGAGATTAAGTTAGAGATCGCCCCACGTTTCTGCTTATGGGCTGCATCTACTCCAAAGGTACAGATCCAGATGAGCATATCAGAAGGCAGCGACCCAAGTCTTTGAACCGTCTTCTCTCCGTTTCCAAGAAAGATGAGGTTGTAGCCGCCATCCTCGATGTTGCGATCAATGGAAGCCGTGGCAGCACACCGAGGTATTACTCTAAGAGACACGACGGCAGTTCTGCCGCCTTGCCTCTTTCACCAGAGGAAAGGGAGAAGAAAGTTGCGCCTTTGGCCGACAGAAGGAGGAGTGTCGGAGCACATCCGAGACGAGCTCATGCGGTTGCTGGGGCGAATGCAGATGGTTCGGAAGGTGTTGGGGTTTCCAATAAGATAGAAGACAGTGCTGGTATTGTTGATGTCCCCAATGGTTTTGCAAGAGAGCATGCTGCAGCAGGCTGGCCTTCTTGGTTAGCGTCTGTGGCAGGGGAAGCAGTAAAGGGATGGCTTCCTAGAAAAGCAAATTCCTTTGAAAAATTAAACAAGGTTTGACTTGCTTTTCTCTACTTCTCAATTCTAATATTTGATGATTATACACGTTAATATGTCGCATCTTGATTATGATACTGCAACCTATTTCATTTTTTTTATATATGCCAAAATCTTGTGCACTTGCTCATTATTTCATTTTACTGCTTCCAGTCATTCATGGTAAATGGCTTACAAACAAGAAAAATTATACAATTGAATCCGTTCTTGATTTCATAAATTCTAGTAAATCAAGTTACTTATCATGTTAGAAAAACAATTCGGATCTCTTGTCGAGATTGCTTAGATTCTTATTTACCTTATCGCAAGTGTATTAAGAGCCATATCATTACCTAGTTCCCATCTAAGTCAGAGTGTCTAAAATGGCGTTCAAAATGTTGATATGCTTGGTAATTTAATGTTGTTCTGTGAAGGCATGTTCTCGGGAAACTAAATAGCGTAATGTATCACAATTAAATGAGAGGCCTCGAAAAAAATAAAATAAAAAGCTGGGATGATAAGCACTTTTAATCTTGGGAATTTGTTTAGTAATGACCTAGACGCACCATGAGTTAATTCTCTAAATAGTGGGGCCTTCGAGCTAGCTCTGTGAGAAAACCTATTCTTATGGAAGCAAACCGAATCGTGAAGGCGGAAAAGAGATTAGTAAAGTGTAGCTATCTAATTGAATTAACAATGTGAATTATAATCCTTTTAATGTGAATTATAATTCTTTTAATACTGTTTTTCTCTCACATAACAAATTATTCAGATCTGATTGGTGAGGTATTTAGTATAATGAGATTTAAGGATGCTTGACAGTTAACTTTTTCCATCTTCGTAAGATTCTTCTTTGAATGGATTAAAAAAGTAGTCATCTTTCGGAGAGAAAAATATGCTTTACTATCTTGTACGTTGTTATTTTGCATGTCCTTTACATGCAATGTTATATATATCCTAGCGCAGTCACAGACTATATTATGACATGTAATGACACGAAGACATTTAGGCACATCCGTTTGTAATTCTTCTTCCTTAAGAAGTTGACCTAGTGGATTGAATTATTGAGTTAGAGTTAGTGACATTACATAAATTTGACTGAGGAGAAACATCAGAGAGTATACTTGGTTGTGATTTTCTTTCTCATCAGTTTGGAGCTCCAAACATCATATTTGCACTCTTTCAGATCCCTTGATCCCAAAATTACAACAGGGTAAAAAAGAACTTTACCTTTGCCCATTCTTTTTTGCATCATCATATGCAATTGAACCTAGGTTTTTTGCAAAATTCATTTTCTAGTGATAGTTATAGAATTGTTAATTTGAACTCTACTATGCTAGATTGGGCAAGGAACTTATAGTACTGTCTATCGAGCCCGCGATCTTCTAACTGGTAAAATTGTTGCACTCAAGAAAGTGCGATTTGTTAATATGGATCCAGAAAGTGTCCGCTTTATGGCTAGGGAAATTCAAATTCTTCGTCGACTTGATCACCCAAATGTTATGAAACTAGAAGGTATAGTGACATCGCGGATGTCTTGCAACTTATATCTCGTATTTGAGTATATGGAGCATGATCTTACTGGACTTGCAGCAAGGCCAGATCTGAACTTCACTGAACCACAGGTACTCAACTTTCAGAATTATCTCATTGCTAAACTCCTTTCTAGTTCTCCTGCCAGACTGTGCATCCTCAGTTCTTTGCAACAAATCAGGTCAAGTGTTATATGAAACAACTATTCGAGGGCCTTGCGCACTGCCATAGTTGTGGAGTTCTGCATCGTGATATTAAGGGTTCAAATCTATTAATTGACAATAATGGGATACTCAAAATAGCAGATTTTGGTCTGGCAACCTTCTTTAATTCTGATCCAAAACAGCAGTTGACAAGTCGTGTAGTTACCTTGTGGTATAGGCCTCCTGAGCTTTTGCTTGGTGCTACAACATATGAAGTTGCTGTTGATTTGTGGAGTTCTGGTTGTATTCTTGCAGAATTACTTGCTGGGAAGCCAATTATGCCTGGTAGAACTGAGGTTTGTAATTTTCTGCAAGTCATTTAGCTAGAACAGTTAGATGAAGTTCAGTACTAATATGATACAAGATGAGATACCTTTGTAATCTTGCAAATGCCAACTAAAATAAATATCTAAATACTCATGCAAATTTTGACTAAAAAAAGATCCTTGTAGAGCTATATATTGATGGATTAACTCAATTCCATCAGATCACGTCATCCCTTTCTGAAAGAAACAATGACTATGATCATATGTCTCTTTTGATGGAACCACTATTATGCAACTATTTGTTTTCAGTTCTATAAGAATGCTAGCATTAAACACCAACTTCTGTGCTGCATTGTTCTAACAATATCACCATCATCACTCTATGCAACTCTAGTCATACCATTTTCAACAATTCTTTAGAATTAATTACTCTGTCCTCATGGCTATTCTTTTTATTGATCTTGATGTTCTGTTGCCCTATGTAACAGACATATGTCAGTCAATTTCACATGATGAAGAGTTTTTCTTCCTTCGTTTTCCTTTTGGGTTATTATCATCATCAATTGTCCCTTAAAAATTTGTTGAACTAACAATTCTTCAAATTTAGATAATTTAGTCAATTTTATGGGTGAACCTTTTCTATTTGCTTTTATTTTGGAAGCTTGATTTTTTTTCCGAAACTATTTTGATTAAAAAGAAGTTTTTACTGTCCTGTTTTGTGGTTGTATTGCTGTACCAATTGCTGTTGTTTTACGGATGCAGGTTCTGTGTCTTTGTTTGCGTGTGTGTGCGTGTGTGAGTATCAATTACAACCATTAAGGTCCTTAACATTCAGTTATAGGCACCTTCATTTGCTGCTAATCTTTGCTGTTCTAATTTTGTTGAATTGGCTCATTGTAACTATTTTTAGGTGGAACAACTACACAAGATATTCAAGCTTTGTGGCTCCCCATCTGATGAGTATTGGAATAAATCAAAGCTTCAACATGCAACTGTTTTTAAACCCCGACGTCAATATAAGCGTTGCATTGCCGAGAACTTTAAGGATTTCTCACCTTCAGCTTTGGCTCTCCTGGAGATTCTACTTGCTATAGAACCTTCAAAACGAGGGACTTCTGCCTCAGCCCTTAAGAGTGAAGTAAGATTGATCCTTTTTTCTCATAATCTGATTAGGAAACATAATCATTTGAAGCTTAATATTCGTTTGGCAGATCTTATATGCATAATCCCTTGATTAAGTTTCCTGTCATGCACCTGCATAGATATCACAATTCACAAGTGAACGACATTTAATTTCATGCCTTTGCTGTAGATATAATCTTATGCAATTCTGCTAAATTAATTTGATCAGAAATTGTCATTTGTTTTTCTCAGTCTTGTTATCTATGTTCTAACAAGACTTTTTGTAGCTAAGGATTGAATGTGAGCATTCTGTGTATTTGTACTAAAGCATGATTTTTCTAAGGATGAGATTCACTTTGTGGTCATTTCCCCAATTTCAAATGCCTTTATATGTTTCACCTATTGTTTTTTAAAAAAACACTCTCTTGCAGTTCTTTTTAACAAAGCCCTTTGCATGTGATCCTTCAAGCTTGCCTAAATATCCACCAAGCAAGGAGTATGATGCTAAACTCGCAGAAGAGGCAAAGAGGTATTCAATCATACACTTTGCTTGTAATAAATGGGCAATAACAATACGAGGTTTTGTTGGTGGCTCTATTTGTTAACCATGAGCATCTCTAGGCAAAGAGCAGAAGTTGCCCATGGACGAGTATCTGAATATGGCAAACCAAGGAAAGTTGCCACCAAGGCAATGCCAGTGCAAGAAGGAAATGTAGAAATGCAGGTACTTTGTTTTGTTTATAGTGTGATTCTCAAAATTCCCCATTCTGAAGTTTAAAGGAATTCACACACCTTAAGAGAGTGCTTTTGATTGGCGAAAGAAAATTTGTAAAGGATAGCTATCCCAGAACAGTTTATTGAAACTGGCATTAGACATTTTCCTGTTCTATTCAAAGCCATCAAATTACAATTAGCATTCATCTAAATCCATAGGCACCAACTTAATTAACAATCTCCACAGAGTCAGATGTGAGAAAGTGAATGCATCAGAACTCTCAAATCCTGAGCCTACTGCTCTACTCTGATGCATTTATGAGTTCAAATCATGGAAACCTCTTCTTAAATTTTGATGACTCGAGTAACAGTTTCTTTCTCCCAGAATACAACAATTACAATTCTGTAATAGTAACATAGTTCATACATATATCTTCTCCAATTGATATTGCTACTCTTCTATCTGCTAGTCCTAGTGTAGAAACACTTGCTAAAATTTTGACATAGCATTCACTTGGTTTTTGTATAAATAGATCAAACCAAAAGCCCTAACTCCTGATAATGATTCAAAAAATTAGTGAAGTTAACAGACATCTCCCTCTGATTCTTTAGAAGCGTCCAGTGAAGGCAAATCCCAAAAGCATCAGTGAGAAATATGATGCTCAAGATGACAGCGGATCGGGGTTCCCAATTGAACCTCCGGGAGGAACATCACGAATTGACTCATCTCATTCTGGAGTACTGCATCCAAATGCATTGGGAACTTCACACTGGAACATGGTAGATCACGAAGAGCTTGGGCGCATTCCTAGCTGTATGTACAGTTCAACGCGGGTGCCAAACGGTCCTAAGTTGAATACACAGAGATCATACTGGGCTAGGCCAGGAGCTGCAAACTTCCCTGATATCACCTGTTCTTTGGAAGCAAGAAGCACTTCATATTCCAAATACAACAGGTTTGATCTAGCTGAGCCTTCGGAGAAACGTGGATTTGATAGGCCTGCCACTGTTCATAAGAAAGTTGACACAATTGGAAGCAAGGATTCAGTGATGGTAAGCACTTCAATTACAAAATCTTGCAAAAACCTACTCAGAACCTTCCTATTTTATCCATATGCATTCAGTTGTTTTCTACAAGGTTTTCATGAAATGCTTTTCTGTTCTAAGCAAAATAAGAGTTTGTACTTTCTTGGTTTGAGGTTGGGTTTACTTGAGTGGAATGATAGGACAGGGAGTGGGAGGAGGAAAAGTGACACAAAAATGTGTAAATTTTGCAAGAATTTTCTTCTTCCTCCCTCTGCCCCTTGTAATTTTTCACTCAAGTAATCCCAGGCTAAATTTACTTTTCTTGTTGTACCGTGTGCTATATCAATAAATTCAAATTGATTTGCAGGGTTACGGTACTCGAATACGAAGAATCCAATACTCAGGTCCATTGATAACACATGGAGGTAGCATTGAAGATGTGCTCAAAGAACATGAGAGGCAGATTCAGCAAGCAGTTCGCAAAGCACGCAAGGTTAAAGTAAAAAACTTTTGACTTCCCGCAATGGCCTTGCTCTTCTGCTGTATGAATTAATAACAGGCAGGCAGAGGATCGACATCGCTTTAAAACAGAGGTACATCATGTAATTCGAATACAAGGTAAAATCAAAGAAATCAAGGATCGTTCGTCATGGCATGTTACTTATAAACTTTCTTCCAATTGTACAATAGTGAGAAAGACTTGTTAGTTTTTGGACAACTAGACGTCGTCTTTCATTGGGTGTTCAATAGTGAAGAAGTTTCCTAAACATAGATGGTTTTGGATAAATAACTAGAAGAATTTCGATTAATTCTTTCTAGTTGACCATTGTTTTCTTTGCAAGACTCTTCTGGCCAATATTCATTAGAAATATAACCTATCAGATCCTTGCTTTCTTCCCTGTACAACAAGGTGCCGCTTCTAACACCTTAGTAATAAGTGAAGGCACAAATCTAGTCACAATATGTTTGATATTGATATTGATTTCAGAGATAGAGTTAATGAAATGATCAAAGAACAAGCTTCATAGTTACACGAGCCACAGAGTATTACATCTAAACAATTTTGTCATGCACGTAGAATAGATTGCATATATAGAGCATAAACATAATTACGCGGTGGCTCCAGGGTGCACTGGTGGCGGCGGGCAGGCCGGAGAAGGGAAGTGTAGCAGCGGCGGGGTGGGCACGGGCTCCGCGTAGCCGCAAAGACCGAAGAGGCAGGGAGAGCCCAACGGGCAGCGATTGTCGCAGCTGCCGCAGTGCGCTGGGTTCCACATGATGTCGACGCACAGGCCGTTGCAGCACCGCCACCGGAACGGGCATCGGATGCCACACAGGCCACAGTTGTCGGCGTCGAAGCCGACGTCGATGCACCGGTTGCTGCAGCACAGGAGGCGCTTCAAGGGTCGTTGCCTCTCGCAGCATATCCACGGCCGGAACCAGCAGCCCTGTCGCCTGGGCGCCGGAGGCCTTCCCCTGCGGAGCCACGGAGAGATGGGAGTGGAGTTGGCTGCAGTATCTCCTTCGGCGAAGGGCGTAACCAAGAAGATTAGCAGGAGCGTGAGTTTCATTGGGCGGGATCGCGTCAATAATAGGAAGAGCTTCAAGTTCTTAATCCCTTGGTTCCCACGCAAACTTATTAGCGTGGAAAATGGAGAAGCAGCATGATTCGGGTGGAGTGTTTAAGTACGTTAAAAGACGAACGTTACGCACTGAAAGTGGAACGTGGATCGTGCCTTCCTGCTACTGTGCAGTAATGTGATCTTATTATCCAACCAAACAAGTTGATTGGTGTTATGGGTCGGCAGGACCCGACTCGAAAAGTCAAAGTCTGCTTCGAATAGATGGCGCGTCAGACTAAAAGATGATTTGACCTCACGTCCTGATCCGATATTCAATTTCTAATTCCTGTTGGGACTCAAACTCCGTTCTAGAATTCCACTCCTATGCGGCCGCTCACTCAGTGCTTCAAATCTAGACTATTCTGCCAGTTTAGCCATTTCGGCTCTTTAGTCCGCTAGCTCTGGCTGATGCTTGATCCGTCCAGTGAGCTCAGCTCGGGATCGGATCACCGATCTCTCTTTCTCGAGTTTCAAGTCTATACCCGACTCCGAGCTCCAACTCTTAGGCTCTGCTTAGTCATATTCCACCTTGATCCCCAGCCTAGCACTATTTAGTGCCCTGTTTAACACTCAACCAACTACGCTTCTATCCCTTAGTCAGCTATGTCGCCACCTGAAAGACAGGGAATACCATGACAGAATGATTAGCCTACTCCTTCATTAATGTGTCATGATGGCACAAGGGATGACATGATTTTTCGCTAGCAGGGTGACGATGAGACACCTTCCTTACTTAGATGAGACATTTCATTTGACAAAATCTCCAGTCAAGGATATTTTCCTTAATTAAGACAAGACAAATTTTTCGTATTTTCTCTGACCAACCTCCATATATATCTCCCACTCCTCACAGACAAATGGATATGCACACTCACTACACTTTCTCAATTAAGTTCCACCTTCTTCTTCTTCTTCTTGGGCTAGTGGAGAAACTAACTTGAGCATCGGAGTAGTCGAGTCAGGGCACCCTTGACCTCGATTCTCATCTTCTCGGTTTTTGCAAGATCATGGAGTCCCTCCTCTCTTCTTCTTGCCAGATCAGCTCATGAACCAGGTGCCCGATGATGCGTCCAAGAGATGATCTCAACCGGAACAATTGGGGCTGCTCAAATCTCATGGTTAAGTTTGAAGAGTAAAATGTTGATAAGATGATCTATAGGCAAAAAGTCATGAGCATAGTGCTATTTAGGTCCTTTGTGAACAAATGGATTCGAGGAATCAATATAGGGTCAGGTCAGTCTTGGAGCAGTGTTCACGTGGGATAGAAATAAAGTAAAAAACAAAAAACAAAAGGGCTAAATTTATCCACCGTTAGGTGGTCATTGAAAAGAAGTCATTAAATGGGTATTCACTACACTCAACTTGTGGGACATGTAAAAGGAGAGATTGTAATTAAAAATACAAACAAAAAACAAACATGGTGATTTACATGATTTGGAACCTTTAATTCATACTCCCTACAATCCTTGAATGAATTTCTTCTGCAATCAATCTATACTTTCTATGTTTTGATTACTAATGCGGCTCGAATCTCTCTCTTTGCGGCCTTGAATCTCCTGCTAAGCAACACCACTTGTTTTGGGTTTCCACTAGTAGAGTCTCCAAGTCCCTGCTCTTGCTCTAGCTTCTGATCTACATCTCTAATTTGTGAATCAACACTGTCAGTGGGCTTTGACATTGTCGACGTAACTTCTTTGATGATTAAATCAATACAATGTTTGAAAAAGAGTTTGTCTTCCTCAAGGGAAGGATTTAAATTGAAAGAGAGTGCCTCCCACTAAGGAGGGACTTCGACTAGAATGAAGAGGGGAAGAAGAAGAATAGTGTTGAAGCGAGTCAAGCATTGCGTTGATTGAAAACTGCTCAAAAAGAGTGAGCCTAGTGACCATCCCCCTTCCACAATGAGCTTTCTTCACCTTATATAGATAAGAGAGATCCTTTCCACATGGACTCCCCATGCCTTGGCCATCAACCTATATGTGGCTAAAGTCAATCTCATGTAAGGGCAAAGGTATGACTTCTAAAGTCAACCTCATGTATGGGCAAAGGTATGGCTACTGCCCACTCCTTTCTAAGACAGCTTCTGACACATTCGACAAGCACTGGTGCAGGTCCATAGTTGCTCACCCCTCACCAGGCAAAGCCTCTTGTTTGTCTATTTCGTTGATACTATTGTCATCACCTCCCTTAATCAACCTTTGTTTTCCTATGCCTATATCGCTACTCACTATTCGACCCCTGATCCAAAAATGATTAGCAGAGATAATTAGACAAAGTTGTCAGAGGGGTATGAATCCACAAGAGATATCCACAGGTAGGAATATTCTCGTGGCTTGGGCAACATGTTGAGGACGTTCCCAAATGGAAATGCTCCTATATGGTTAACAAAATAGTTGAAGGGAAATACAAGAGAGATATCCATGAGTAGGGAGTATTCTCGTAGCCTAGACAATGTTGGTGCCCCGGTTAGTTTTGATGTGATCAACTATGTTAAGTTAAGTCCTGTGTTGTTCTAATCCCTCTACTAAGTGTGCAGGAACTTAAATACGGAGGAAGTCGAGCGTAAGATATAGTGGACGAGAAGGGTTGCATAGGGAAGTGAGCCGACGAGTTCGGTACAATCTGAGGGACGCGGAAGCTACGGAAGAGTACGTCGGTGTAGCGAGAAGGACGTACGCGACGCCTGAGGGACGAGAAGCCGGGAGGAAGCACACTCAAGGGGCGAAAGGCCGGAGTCGGGTTCGAGTGAGCCTAACTCCAGTTGGCTAGAAATCACCCAACTAACGATTCTACAAAAAGTCAACAAAAGTCAAATTGGTAATTTGTGACCGTTGA
>JBBMKF010455900.1:0-28917 GCA_037834155.1 Curcuma caesia | reverse complement strand
GATTTACAGTAGTGATTTTCAACCATAAATCAAAATTAATTTATAATAATTACATAAAGTTACAGCTATACTACTAATTATATTAATATTAATAAGGAAGTTAAAACTATAATATTAAGGCATGATATATATATGTTGTCAATTAACGCACAATAATAAAGAATCATCAATTTGAGGGGATGACAGCATATATCATGCTTTAATATTATATTCTTATTAATATTATTGTAATTATTAGTATAGTTGTACTTTTCTTAGATAGATGAAATTATAGTAAATAAGGGTGATTATTCGATTAAAATCGAACTAAATTGAATTAATTAAAATCGAATTGAACTAAATTTTTTTAATTAAACTAACCAAACCGACTGAATTTTTAAATAAAACTGAATAAACTGAACCGAGATAAAAGACTTATTAATTTAGTTTTGGATCGAATTAACTGAAATAATTAAATTATTTAAATATTATAAAAAATTTATCAATTAGTTAAGTATTTATAAATTTACTTATTTATAAATTTATAAATTAATTTTTTATTTTGATTAATTCAGTTTATTCAATTTAACTGAATAAAAAATTTTAAAATCGAAATCGAACCCAAGTAATCGAATTAATCAATTTTTTTTAAAAAAATAATTAAAATTCTAAAATAACCGAACTGAATTTTTAAATTCGATCAATTTAATTAATTTATTTAATTTAATTAAATTTTTATTCACTCCTAATAGTTAATCAATTTTGATTTATGATTGAAATTATAGTAAATCATATATGTTTTATATAACGAGAAAACTCTCATTGTGAATGAGGGTATTCATGGTATGAGGTGGCAAGTGAACAAAGCAACACAATTAGCAAAAGTATGCATGACAAGATATATAATTAAGATGCTTATGAAAAAGATAGAAAATATGGAGATTCAAAGTTTAAAACAAGGGAAGGTAAACGATTAATTAACTAAACTGCTATATATGAGGCCTCGAGTCAGAATTTAAATGGAACAAAAGATTTAAGCAATAAAGTTTGAAGAACATCTAATAAATGTCAAAATGTTATGTTCAACAATGTCATTTTGCTGAGATGTATAATGCATTTTTATTGAAGAAAATCATGAAATTTATGAGATATATAATGCCTTTTTTGTCTGAGAAAATCATGAAATTCCTGAGATATATTTGTCACTAGAATTAGACCTTAATATTTTAATTTTTGAAGAAAATTAGATCGCCACAAATATTTCAAAAATAGAAATAATCTCACACATCATTATGAATCGTATCAAAATAACTTTTTTGCACGACTATCATGAAAAGAAAGAGACTTACTTTTACCCAATTTATACATAGCTAAAGTAATGAAAGAAAGACAGAGGAGAAAATTAATCTTTATTGCTTAACAAAAAGAATTTAATAAGTGAGATAAGACAAGCAGAATTATGATAGCCTAAATGTTAGTATCATACTTAACCTATTTAGTTTAAAGTGACACAAGCGAAAGAACAAAATTAAGAATGAAAAAATATAAAGAAAATAAGTGCCTAACTTTAGTCCCCTTCGCTAATATTTTCTTGACACTTGATCCTACACAACATAACCATTAGAAAATCGAACATCATAGTCATTATCAATCAATTGTCCTACCGAAATGAGACTAGTAGAAAACTCAGAAGATATTAAAACATCTTTGATTGAAGAATTAATATCCCCAATAACATAAATAAATAATTTATTACCATTAACAATTTGAATATTTGTATAATATTATTTAACATTGCTAAGAGTCTCAAGTGAATTAGTCACATGATTGGATGCATCTGAATCCATATACCAAGACAAAAATGATGTGGTACGCTTATCCTAAAGTCCTAAGATTGAAAAGGCTGTGATAATCATCTGCTGAACCATTCCAAGAGTAACAACAATTTGATTAGCAACAACAGCCTGATTAGTTTGATGATATATACTGACGACGAGTAGAATATTCTTTGATAATATGCCCAAACTTCTTACAATAGTTGCAATATTTTTTTAACAATTAACAATAATACGTCTGTATTCCTTACAGCTATAACATTAAACTTGTCACATGTTTGCCTTTCCCTTGAGTTGCATAAGCAATTGCATTATCATGCATTTGTTTTGTTGGAAAATTATTTGTTTTGCAAGACGCTGTTCTTCACGAAGCAACTCTCCAAAGCACACATCTACAGGAGCAGGATTCATCAAATTAGAGCAGGCTACCTCATATTTGGGACGTAATTTCATCAAAAATTGATCTTGCTTGCTTTGTTCATACACCTCTTGAACCTCAAAAAGAGAGTCAACTAGTACTTTGGCATAAATTATGTCAACATATTCAACTCATAAGTTCTAAAAACCAGAAAAGTAATCTTGAATGGAGAGATCACCCTAGTAACTAGCAATCTCGTACTCCAATTGAAAATACTTGACTGTATTATCTTGATTGTAAACCTTTTTTACATACTCCTACTTACCTTTAGCTATCTTATATGACCTCAAATTGGGAACGAGCAACTGATCATAAAATTCATGTCATGACTCTAACATCCGTGACCTCCCACTGAGCCAATTTAGAAAGCTCAGTAGGTACTACATCACTACAATCGTTGTGACCCATAGTTCTTTTTCCATGACAAATAAACGAACTAAAATTCCCAAGTAGAATAATTCTTACTTGTGAAACGCACGCCAAAAATATCCAAATTACTAGATGACATGATAGCCGTTGCTCAAAAAAATAACCCACCAAATACGACAAGAAGTACTGAAAATCAATATATCCCAAGAGCCCAAAAGATTGAACTGAAATAACACTAACAAGAATACTACAAATATTACCGGAGCCAAGATCTAGACTTCACAAGAAGAGACTTTTAAATACCTGTCTCATACAAGTAGAGTTCTTCAAGTTATATAGAACATATCGAAGATTTACAATATTGATTTTCAACCTTACATCAAGGGTGATTTATGATAATTACATCTATCTAAAGAAGTTACAACTATGCTACTAATTATAATAATAATATTAATAAGGAAGTTGCAGCTATAATACTAAGGCATGATATATGTTGTCAATATGCAGTTCTCATTATTTCTCTTCAATATTTACACATCTTGAACCATAAAGCAAAATTCTTCTTCTTTATACAGCACGTTGAGTACAAATTCAGAAGACATGATGAGAGATCATCGCCAACTAAATGAAATAGCATGACCCTTTACAATAATTTCCAGTATCACCTTGAGAAAGCAATGGTACGCTCAATGAACAACGTGATTGTGGGACAGGAAAATCATCAAGCAACAAGTGTGCAGGGGAATACTCACACATGCATCTGTACAACAATTTTGACGTGCGCAGAAAAGTCAAGTAAGCAAGTGAGTATCCATCACCTTGCTTGCTGGTGCTTTGTCTCGGCGCTCCACGTAAGCAGATGGAAACCACCCAGCTTTTCCTTTGCATTCACCTTCGGACCACCCGTTAGGTGCTACCTGTGGAATCTTGTTGAAGTCAAAAGAAACAATGGGATTGCCTACGTAAAAAACTTCACATCTGCTTATCACATTTTTTGTTGCAACCATTAACTAAGATGAGAACAAGCTACGTAGGAGTCGAGAACAAAAGCTCACTTAGATTGTAAAACTTTTAGTAGTACGTTTACAAAGCACCTTTCTCACCTAAACAGTCACATTAAAAGGCTAAATGGAAACACTGTAAGTGCATTCAATTGTATGAACAACCATACCAGTTGTCAGAATTTATCAAAATCCATCTCTTTCTTACTGCTAGTTCTTCTGTTTTTATCAAGGCGTTTTCACAGCCTATGTGGATATATGTGAGAGCATTCCCAGAGGGAGAAAGGTAAGAGTAGTGATGCAATTCTAAGAAAATATCATAACAAGCTCAAAGTCCTCTGATGATTACTTGATCATTACCAATTATTTTTTATTATTGATTATTTTCCAAAAAACAAAACTACTGACATCAAACCACTGCTCTGGAAATAGAAATTTTACCAATATTGCAGCTCTCTTGCTTTTCCCTTTCTAAGAATAATCCTTAATCACATTCCAACTGCTAAAGTCTCCTTTGTGTGCGGCAGAAGGTGATAACGCTCATCCCAGGCGCCCCTCCACGACCCACCCCAAGACCTATAGAAGGGTGGTAAATCACGGTACCGAGCGACCTCAGAGGTGGAAGGAACTTATTCCTTAAGGGAATGAACCTAGGGGATTTGAACATTGCTGGTCTGGGGCAATTCTGCCACCCGAGTACCAACTCAGATGATACACAGAGCGAGGATGAGTAAGAGGGACAAGAATAACATTTTAATTGGTTGGATTTAAAAGTATAATTGGAGCCTTGGAGGTACTGATTGTGAAGAAGAGTTAGAGGTGGGTATAATTCAAGGATAATAAGAGTATAAACCTAGTGGCATATAGATTCCAGCAGAGTGGGCTTATCTGGTCACAATTTAGAATATCATTTAGTGTAGGTCAACATTGACAAAATATATCACTGTAAATGACTAAAAGGATGCTCAGCTTTATCTGGGATTCACTAGACTTCTGCTACATGACTAAAAAATTTATATTCACAATGGTTGGAGTCAATTGGTTGTAAAATTTAGCATGACAAGATTTAAAAGAATGACTCTGGTTGAAAAATTGAATTCCTCTTCTTTCCAGTATCTCTCCTCTCTGTACCTCTCTCTCTCTTCCTTTGTTCTATCCTCTTTGTTCTCTCTTCTCTAACTTATTCAGCACCATTTTGATCGATACCTACTATAGAGAAAATATTACAAGTAGTTTAGAGCTGTGTTTCATGCCCAAATAAATTAATTTGTTTGTTCAAATCATTTATTTCACCACCTAATATGGTGCATCACTTACCTAATAAGAGAGTCTAAAAGCACAGGATTGGAAAATATTGAAATTCACAAATAGAAAATCCAAATTGAAATGCATGGCATGGATGCATGGCATGGATGACTTAGCCTGTCTCTTGGTGACGATGTACCTGGCGCACTACAACATAGTCATCCACAGATAAATTTAGCTCTCCATCAGTTTGTGCATCAAATGGGTGAATAACCTTCATATAAGTAGGGAAAAAAAAAGATAAGTACCAAATGCATGAATTTATCTACTAAACTAATCTCACACAAGAATTGCCTTTGAAAGTGAGAAACACATTTGCCCGTGGAATTATTTCATGACACAAATCTGCAAGCAGGGAATAAAGCAAATCTTTGCTATTTCTATAAAAATAAGGAAAAGATACAAGAAAACTTATGAGGCACTACTCAGTGTCAATCCACAAAACAATTTTTAAAAAATCATACATATTCTAAATACTGTATATTTGGTGTTTGTTACATTTAACTAACCTGTTGGCAAACAATGTCTTTCAACGATTGCAGTGGGAATGTGACTCAAGATGCTTAGGCTAAAGCCCATAACAGGGAACAAAGTCATTATGGCTACAAAACCACAAATTTTCTCTATCAGTTTTGTACTTTGGTTGCTGCAAGGTCATAGTAACAAGTAGCCCTAACTAATGGCGTGCAAGAAAATTATCAGTACCACCAATTCTTGTAATTAGCCCTGACTAATCCGTTGTTTCACAAAATTATCAATAATTATTTAGTATGCACTAGTCATCTCACTATTAAGTTTGACACTACGCAGAAACTCTTGTGATAAGACACGCAAACCCAACTATCACAAGATCATCATTCAATACTGAGTTAGGAGCCTCATTGGAAAGTTTGACTAAATTCTAAAAGTTACATTCTTACAGAAAATAGGTCTAGAAGTTACAACAGAGTGCATTGCAGCAGCAATTCTCAATAGTAATTCTGGGAAAAATTGCATAACATAAAATGTTCATGGAAAATAAAAGATATATATAAAAACTTCCAAGAAACTTCTAAATGTGAAGGAAAATTTTTGCATGGATCAATTAGATGTGCAAGGCCTTGCAAGTTAAACATCCATCTAAATTAAGATGTGTAATTCTTACTTGTGCAACAAAATACATTGGATGCTGACCATTTGCAGCAGGATCACCAGGTTTAATTTTTTTAGGATCTCTGTCTTTTGTTTGTGTTTGCATGATCTCAGTTTTTGTATCCTGTGTCATAGCCTCATGTTGAGAATCAGTGTTTGAGGGAAGACTCTGTGTTACAGACTCGCCCTCAGATCGACTTGTATTGTAATTTTCCTTTCCTGTTTGAGATTGAACAGTCTCAGTTATTGTTGTGTGTGTTATAGACTCATTATGAGGCTGGTTGGTCTTGAAATCTTCCGTTCCTGCTTGAGATTCTACCACCTCAGTTTTTGCAGCTTCTTTCTTTACCTCATCATGAAAATGTCTTGTGTTGAAATCTTCCATCGCTGTTTGAGTATCAGTTGTTGCAGGCTGTGTCAGTGGGTTGCTACGAGACCAACTTGTCTTGAAATCTTCCTTTCCACTTTGAGATTGCACTGGTTCACTTGTTGCTGTATGTCTCAATAACTCATTATTTTCCTTGGTTTGAACCATCTATGACAGAATGAACACATTTATAAATGCACATTATATAAAAAGGCATGTGAACTATGACATATAAAACTACCTATTACTACCTATAAAGAGTCAAGAATGTAGATTGATAGATTCCACTTAGATGCTTTGTCGAAGTTATTTAATGCAAATCAAATCAAATACCTCATTGTGGAGCTTATCAAGGATATCGGCAACATTGTGATGGTACGTCCTCTCAGCTTCAACCTGAAGATTAATAACATGAAGACTGTAAATGTTCCAGGTCATCTCAAACACAAACATCTGAAGTCTAAACCTCAAAGCATTTAGGCAGTGAAGAAAACAATGGAGTTGTTGGAGATCAAGGTCTGGAAGCATTAAATTGAATCACATCATATTTATCTGATTCAATTGCTCTCAAATTTGTAATCTTGTATTTCATTTTATTTCTTGAAATTTCATAATTTTATAATTTTGTAGTCAACATGTAGTATGGGTCATGGATATTAGTTGTTTGCCAATTGCAGTGAGTTTTGGGCCAAGCCTACATCTAGTCAAAAAGGGTGGAGGCTATGAAAATTGTAACTGAAGTTTGATATAGTAGATGAATATAAAAGATCAAGATGAACCAACAGGCTTTTCTAGCATTGATCTCTTTTACTACTTGTGGGCCGTGTGGCTAATGATATTATTCTAAATTACTGAACGTGTGTGTTTCAGAAGAACATAAAAGATTTATAGGTAATCTTCCATACCTTTTCTTTGACCACAGTTTGGGTTCAACTACACAGTTACCAATAGGAAGGCCATAATCTTAATCATGTAGCAGATGGATAGTTCTAAATGTAGTTGTCATTTTACTAAAAACCTATGGGTTATGGATTTAATAATTTTGTATGATCACATGAATGAAGTATATCTCTGTTTTTGGATTTTGGTATACTTTAAGAAGGACAAAATAAATGTATTTTTCTTTCTTTTGTAAAGTATTTTCAGTGCCACCCTACAAATCAATTCCTTTTAGAAAGAAACACATTGCACTTCTTTAAGTCATTTAGTTTCTCTCTCCATTGACTGTTCACACGACCTGCCTCTTCCTCCTGCAACAATACCCTCAACTCTTCTTCTTCCAATTGACAAAAAAGAGTAGCATTGGGTGGTACACAGTTCATTACCAGTGCAATCTCAGTCACATCATAGATCAGATGGAAGTAACTTTCCTTGAAGTCTATGTTTCATGTTCTGAGACACACAAGGATGTAATAGTTAAGGCTCGCTGTCCGTGCATGTTTACACAAACAAAAAGTTAACCTGCTTATTATTTTTGAAACATTTTCTTAAACCAAATCAGCACAGACACTCAAGACCAGATAGTGTGGGCAAATTCAGCTTCCTCAGGTGAATGGAATCATTTTGAACGAGAATATTTTCAGGAATGAAATCTACAGACAAATAAAAATACAAAAATTAAAGTTACGTGGTTTTATGTAACTACTAAGACTTTTGACATCTCTTGTCTGCCACATCACCCTACAAACAGCATTCTCAAGCTCAAACAGATATATCATGATTCAGTTAGACAGACCCTGTCTATAGGACCATTGTTTAATTAAAATAGGCTTTGACAGGACCTAAAAATTTCTGCAAGGAGAAGCCAAAGAATCTAATTACTAGTTATCATGAAAGAATTTTAGCTCTAGTTCTTCATATATACATCACGATGCACCACCACTTTTGCATTGAATGTTGCAAATTAATAAGCCTTTATAGCCACGACATGGTTTCCTAAGCTCAAATTAATTGATGTCCTTCACGTTGAGTATTGACATTGTAGACAAAGGCACTGTATGCCCCATATCCTTCGTAGAACAGCATACATAAAGATCTAGGCAAACTTAACTAATATTGATTACATTTTAACCACCACAATTCAACCAAAATTAGTCAAATCTGGCAAGTTGGAAGGACGAAAGGAGTACTCTGGCAAACAAAAACAAATAATCAGTTTTGACTTTGAATGATCTAGTCCAATCTTTTCAATATGGTTAAATAATTAGTTTTCTGACTTTAAATAAACACATTACCTTGGCAGGAAAACCTATACAAAATAAGAACTAAATTTCTAAGAATATGGAAACAGTCATAAGGCACCAGTATAGGTGTTTGACTAAAATAGATAGTACCATTGCGAGAAGTCCCTCAAAAGTAATCTGTTGTTGTTGAGACTCCACAGCCATCATAGCTGCAGTTGCTTCTCTGCCTAATGCTGACAGAGTAGTCTTGAGTTCTGATAACTTTGATTCTGCATTTTGTAGTTTGGCGGAAACATCTGCTGTTGCACCAACTTCCTTGAACTTCAACTGACGTCTAACAACTTCAGCTGTCTAATTGGCATGAATGTACTCACTAACCCATTAAACATATGTTCTTTACTCCAATACAACATACATGCAAAGACAAGATTACCTGTGCTTCCGCATCTTGTCTAATACGTTCATATCGATAAGTTAAAAAGCGAGCATCCTCTAGAGGAGCACCCATTATCATTGTTCGAATTGGCTCATAAACCTGCATGCAAAACAATCAAGGTCATAATAACATGCACAAAGTTGCACCAACTGACCTGCAAGTATATGTTAAATAAGTATAATTTTTTTTGTAGAAATTCTAACAAATTTCAATTATATAAAAATTATGTCAGATGATGTTGATCTTCTGCAAGTAGCAGAAAAAAGAAAAACAATGTTTTCAGTTCAGCTAATAATTTAAAACATTATTCAATCACATGAAATAACCTGATCTCCTAGCATTCTAAGAAGATTATCTCTCTCTTTCTCCATTAGAATGTGAGAAGTGCCAAAGTCTACAGTAGCACTGGCAAGAGGATAACCAAAATCTTGATACTCAGTTCCATATTTGCAACAATCTTCAGCTAGCTTTTTTACTGGAAAGAAATTATAGTGTTTAGATGTAAGAATGATAATCATCAAGGACTTAAGAGAAGTAAGAATTTATATTACCTATTTCCACCTGCTTAGAACTTATAGCAATATATGTCTCTACACCACGCACTATATCCCGTTGAAGGCGCTATATAAACAGCTAATTTAAAATAAAAAGAAAATGTTTAGGGAAGTTCTTATTCAACTTCTCTTTACCTTTGCTGCTTTTGTAGAAGCATTTAGTGTCTGAAGTTTTTGATGACATTGAAGTTCAGATTCATCAACAAGAGAAAAATCATGAACAAAGCGTCCAGTAATTTGCTTAAAGACTGCCTGTACAATTGAATGGAACTTCTTTTAGTGACTAGAAATTAATGTTCACAAAGCAAATTAAACAAAATTTTACTATTTTAAGAAGTCCTTGGAACAAGTTTTTTTTTCTTATTGACAGAATATGCAGACAACAATGCATTGAAAAAATGAGGAAGAAATCAGTATTAGTTAGATTGTGTCAATTAAGACAGGAAGACATATAACAATGCAGCAGTCAATTAAGCTGGGAAGATATTGTGTCAACCGACCTGTATGAGAGATTACTTTGATCACCTCATGTGGCATGTATATTCATTTCTATACGAAATCTAAATAGGTCACTCAATATCACAGTTCTAGAATTATTGAACAGTACTGATATGAAGTTGCTGAGTTTGGACAGACTGTCATGTGAATTGCACAGTTTTACTAATTTAAGCATTGTATGACTACGATGTTTTCCTTTGAAATGAAGCAGAAATAAACAAAATGACAATTTCATCCTTTTGATTTTACCATTCCCAAAAATTCAAGGATAAATTGGTCTTACAATACTTTCTCGACTTTTGAGCCCATTTTTAGAAGGAACCAAAAGTGTGGAAAAGAGATCCAAATTCTCCTTTTCTCTACCCTTACTTTTTATTCTTACATCGAAGTAGACAAGGGAAATGATTGCTTTCCCTCCTCCCTCCCCTCCATTTGCACTTCCTTGCTTTCAAGTAGACACACAGTTTTGTATATTTCATATTGCTATACACACCAAGATATTTCCGTAGATTCTGTATGATAGCCTGTATTCATATGCTTTATGCTAAGAGAAATACAATCGAGAATTTCTCCAATCACTTTTCGAATACAAAAGATGTCATCCTTATCCATCTACGACAGTTTCTCCACTTAGCGCAGATGATGGTTATACTGCTGTCCAATTTCATCAAAGCAACTGCAACCACTAAAACAAATTAAGTATGAACGAGCACACTCGTATCTGATTCACATCTAACTCACTGATATGCACAAATTTGCGGAAGACACCATTCTCGATCTTATACGGTGAAAGATATAATCTCGGAAAAGGTCCATCGTCGCCAAACCTATCTCATGTTTCAATTTAAAATAAAGAGAAAAACAACGCCTTTCTGGTTTTCGGAATGCAGGAAAGAGTCATCTGTTTCAATTAATAAGAACTGAGCGGAAACAAAAAGGGGAAGAAGTTAGGGACGAGAAACGCACCTGTTGTTGCTTGACCACCTGCTCCCTCAGCTTACTGGCCTGCTTACGGAAGGCTTCCATGGTTCCTAGCCTCCGGCGGCGGAGAAAAGTTTGAGGCAGTGATCAAGAACTCAAATCCCAGTCGGAAAAGGAGAGAGAGAGAGGGAGAGAGAGAAGAGTTAAAATGTCATTAGCGAAGGCCGAAAGGTAACGGACACGATAGCGGCGACACTGCAGCAAAGCCGGGCCCCACCCCTACGGTTCTATGGCCGGATGCCACGTCCCCTACTCCTGGGATGGTTGTCTGAGCGCACGCCGAATCGATAACCAGTCTGCATCAGCGACGGAACGGAACGGGCACATGTGCGTTGTTTCGACGCCATGGCCGGTGGCCCGTTGCAAAGTGCTGGATATTTTTAGTGGGGTGAGTGGAGCGGACTGCGGAGGGAGTGGTTGGGGATAATCCCAAATAGGGAAATAATACATTGACAAAATTTTATTATTATTATTATTATTATTTGTTTTTTCTTTTTCTTAAGATCGAAATTTATGAGAGACATGTTTCTGGTTTTGCCCCCTGACCAATAGAGGAACTCGAGATTAACACTTCTTTTGGGCGCATCACAACATCATACAAAGACCGAACTAGATCCATTATTGTATGAGTTAAGCTGACAGAGTGGACTACAGCTCATTGCTGTCTTACTCCATGATTCACTATTGTACGAGTGAAGTCATCCCTTCTTGAGTAAAAATAAATAAACAAATAGCATTTTTCATCTGACAATCTCACACAATCGATTACATAATCATTTATAAAAAAATAAATCAAAAAATTACAATTAAACACTAAGGACATTCAATCCTTATCTACTATTCTATAATAACTAATTCAATCATATTCCATATGCTGAAATCAATGAAGTCATCCCACTTCATGGTAGGCAAAGCTATTAAGAATAATCAATATTTTTTATTGTACTAAATTATTAATAATATCAGTTTTCCAGCCAATTTATACGAGTTCCAGGCAAACGCAAAACACTCGATTTTTAAAATTTCAAACAAACAGAGCAGCTAAATAGAAGTACATAAAATACCTCTACATCCGACTAAGGTACATATAATTACCCTAAGAAGGTCCTTGTTATTTGTTAAGGATATTTGGATGATACAGCTAGCCTCGATCTGGCAACGATTATGCTGGTTTACGACATGTGATGATGGTAAACTTGATTAGATTCTTGTTGTAGCCTTGGATCATCAGAGGCATTACCAATGCACCTTTAATGGTCTTCCACCCTATAAAAGCTTAGAAGTTCAACATTGGCACACTACAAGTAATATGAGGTACGAAACAAAAAAAATTACGGCTACAATAACAATTTGTGGGTAAAGGAGGTTATACCACTTCGCATTAAAGATGTAAAACCCTTCCATGTAAAGGCTGATCGGATGACAGCAGGCCAAAATGGAGCTACATAATCAGACCAGTCAGCCGTCTTAATGTCCTGAAACATTATGCGTTATTTCTGGTAGAAGTGAGCGTCACAAGACTTGTATATATATTTGTTAAATACGAAGCTTCCTACCTCAAGTGATAGAGAATTTGCTATTTTAACGTAGTCTGCAGCTGAACACCAGGACGGCAAGTAATACGCATTGCATATCTTGTTCAAGAGGCTTGTTTCATCAGGAGCCAGATTCGCCTCGGATGGCAAGAGATCTCTGTGGCACCATGTTACTATAACGATTGTTGCTCCAGGTGCAGCAACGCGTGCCAGTTCGCTCACAAACTGATTCATAAGAAAACTATGTTAGACTAAATATCAAACAGCAAAGAGTCCTAGAGCAATCATATGGCTGACTAAACAATGAGCTGCTCTTCTTATTTTCAATTTTTAGAGAATGAACTGTCTTTGTTAGGTAAGCTGCCCACAGACTTGTTAATTGAACCAACACCTGGGAGAAATTTCCAAGGACAGTCGGTAGTTGTGAGGCTAATCAATCACTTAGCCACTCTAGCTAGATACTCTGCGCTCTTGGTAGGTACAGTTTCTGCTCTCGAGATTTATTCAACTAATACCATAACATGCTCTTCGTTCTCCATTCATTCGGCTCAGGATATACAAGAACATTCATCATAATTATATAGCATCCAAAAAAACAGCTAAGTTGCTATTGCAAAAGACAGTCTTCCAGGGGAAAAAATTGTTTTTAATGACTTGGGTTATGCCAAATTGTCCACGTTCTAATACCCCAGACTAACGTCCAACTTGGAAATTAGAAACAATTACATAAAGCAAACAGTAAAGAAAAAGAATTCCTCATGTTTTTTTTTAGTTTTCTAGACACGCACAATGATTTTGTTTCATAATTTTTAATAATCACCATAGCAAGCTTTGCTTATTTCTATCCTACAAGAGATATGGAACAATGTCCAAATAGGAAAGATCTGCGGTACTGAACTACAGTTCGTCCTAAACACTCGATTTTTTTTTCCCCAGGGGAATAATGGAAACTTAATAGCATCACAGTTTCCGGACATAGCAAAATAATGCTAGAGAACACATTCTCAAGTAGTATAAAAAACTACCTTCACTTTATCTGGCATATGCTCTCCGCTTTCCATGGACCAAACCAAGTCAAATTGTCCATCAGGAAAAGGTTGATTCAAAGCATCGGCCACTTGAAAATCTACCTGTTCATGTCCACAAGGTCATTGATAACTGAACAAGAATAAATTTTCCCCGTTGAGGCTAGAGAAAACAAGTAACGCTTTAATACGTGAATCAATACGTCAAAAGGCAATAATGCATACCTTGTCTGCTAGTCCTTCATCAGCTGATAAAGCTTGTGCTCTCTGTACTTGGATAGGGCTCAATGTGATGCCCTGGCAATAAGCCCCATACTTCTTTGCAATATATCTAGAGCTACCTCCGATGCCACAACCCACATCCACTACCTTTTTTGGTTTTTTCAGAGGATTATCTGCGTGTAGGAAAATCAAAAGGAAACTAAATTTCATCTCATTGTTTCCACAATGCCAGAGTATGGAAGATATTTGAATTGAAATTAGACATAATAACCATGAGTTACATAGAACGTTTCTGTAAGTAACATGCGGATTGCTTATGTATACAGTCGTAAGATATCCACAGCACAGATCAAATGACCAATCGTTAAAATCTCAGGTAGAAAACAGACTAGGCCTTACACCTCAGTTTAATCAGAGAAAAAGGACCTGTGACGCCAGAAAATCGAAGCGCCGCCTCAATCATCGGTGCTTGGGCGATGCAGTGACCAAAGAAGGTGACGGAGTCATCAGGATGGTAGAATTCAGGATGCTTGTAGCCCTTCCACAACCACAGCATATTCCATAACCCTGATGTCTCGCGAACGTTCAGCTCAGCCGCTCCCTGCGGCAGCTCCTCACCGCGTACTTCATTGCACGCTGCCGTCTCCGTAAGCGGATATGGCGCGTCGTAGAAGCCCGAGAATGGGGAGTAGCTCGACCGGAGCAGAGCATCCATCTCGGAATGATGATTTGATTAAGACCCAAGTGCGTTATAAAGGGCAAAAACAAAAAGAATAAAATAAAATAAAACAGCTGATATCAATTTAAAATTATTAAATAAATTTTAAAATTAAAATTATTTTAAAAAATACAGCTAACAAAATTATTATCCAATCAATTTTATCCAAAATTATTATATCATAATTTGCATAATTATTTTTAAATAATTTAGTTAATTAATTTAAAAGTATAGTTAAACTCAATCACCTCGTAACTATTTTTTAAGTATATATATGTAACGATTGTTTTCAAAATTTACAACTATAATAAAATTTTAACTATATGAGTGAGTTGCATGTATTAGACTAAAAAAATATAAATTTCAGTCAGTCTCATGCACTCAATCCCTGGGTGGTCGGTCCGATCTTACGAAAGTTTCCCACCGACTAACAGGGTAAATCGGAAAGCGTATATGGGGGTCAATTCAGATGCCCAGCATCCTTTAATTGTGTTCCCCATTTGGGGGAAAATTTCTGCAAATACGTCGTAGCTGGGGATTGAACTGCGGGTCCTTAGGTCACAACTTGAATGTCCTACCGTTGCACCATTGCCCCGGGGACTCCATGTATTAGACTAATTCTATAAGATGAAAGTGCAGAAGGATAAATTTGATAGATGACGTGAGGTAGGCATCACTATGATGGAAGGAAGATTCCACCTTTGATGATCCTGTAGAATTAAGAGGCTCTTAAGGGTTCTTTAATTTTTGTCCAGTAAAAAACAAGCCCGCATTGTCCCCACTGCACTCTGATCATGACAAGGCCATGGAAGAATACGAGAGAGTTTATGGTACGTGGAAGGATATGACAAAAGAGCAGGGCCAGAGGGCCTAAATGCTCACAGCCAGCACAGAGGATTCCCACACGTACCATTATTGTTCAAACTATTTACCAGATAGCTGGTACGTCCAAAGGTAAGTATGATATATGAGTACGTTTTGTTGCTTGATGAAGCACGCATCATGGCGTGCACGATTATCATTTACACTAAGAGTACGCTTCACTTAATCATGATATATAGAATCTAATCATCCACCCAGCTGCATGTGTTTACAATATGCCTGGGATATGATCCGACAGTGTCAGATCCACACAAAGCAAAGCCAGCAGCATATTACTAATTAAGAGAATATAATTATGCCTAACCAAACATCTCGAATGTAGAAATTTTAGGATCTGGTTTCTGTTATCTAACAATCATGATTTCACATGTAGCATCAAAATCTGGAGCATGTCGAGCATTTTCTCTAAATTTGTGTTCCAAATTAATATTCACTTTATTTGAATTGTTGTCCTGGGGGAATTGTGTTTACATCTATACCCAAATTATTAAGGAAGTCACTTCGACGGTTTTACTAGCGCAGATTCTTGTTGCTATTAGAATAGGGTTATTGTTGGACATTTCACCAATATGAAACTATAAATAGTCTTAATAGGGTTATTGTTGGGCACTATAGAATCAGAACTGAGCTAAAAAGGATGGATATTGGGAAACATAAGAAAGAAGAGAAATTCTATCAACTTGTTTCGGCCAACACAAACTCTGCTATAATTGTTAAACTGTTAAAGCCCAAGAAAGAACTCAATCTAGTTTGTTGAGGTAGAATTAAAGGGTGGGATTTTATGTTCTTGTGTCACTTTCTACTTCTTTTAATATGCTTTTCAGACTGGCATCGGTTTTTAGAGAGGTGAAAGTCTAGTTTGATACCATGTTAAAGCCCAAGAGAGGATTCAATCAGACTAAAAATGTCAAGGTACTTAGGTAGAGAATTTCTTAGTATTGAAGTATAATTTGAGAATTCTCATTTGTAAATATGAGACTAAGAGTGGAGTTTTATATCTCTGTTTCACTTTCTACTCTTTTGAATAATAGTAACTTCCATAATGATACAATAGAACATCACTTGTGTACACCAAAATGGCAATTCATCCAGTTCCTTGAGCTAATGAGCATCCAAAAAAATTAGCACATAACAACTAGATATGCAGCCTATCACATTTACCTTTCCTCAACTTTGAATTTTAAAACCTTTACTAAAGTTTCCAATCAACTATTATCTGTTGGGTATCTATATCACAAGAAATGGCATACCAAATTGATTACCACGAAACAGCAGAAACAAGTAATATCTCTGAGCTATTTAAGTCAAATATGTTGATCCTATGTTGCACCCTTGAGCTTTACATAAGCTAGTACATCAACAATACTGAATCCAATCAGATTAACAAGTCCATGTTTAGACAACTAATGTTTTGACGATTGTCATAGGATTGCTTGAAATCAGATAAACTCAAGATATGATAGCATGATTTCAAGTTGAGAAGCCTGTGCGAGAAGATGATTTTTGTTCTCCATAAGAGTTTGAGGGTATTTGCTTGTTCTCCATGGGTGCTATGATAAGTGTCAAAGAAAAACAATGGTTGCCCACAAGGTGCGAGCAGCCATGTCCAAGTTTTTTTTATTGTATCGCTCCCATATTATATAGACTTGAATACTATCTATGGAATAGGCTGTTTTTCTTTTTTGACATTGTGATGTTAGAGAAAGTTGTTCAGTTGCAGAAAAGATGTTGAATGTATAGCGTCTACTACATGAGCAGAGAAGATTTAGTCATTTGGCTTCACTGTGGAGATGATTCCATATTTAACCAAGCTGAAGACACTGTTAGGCACAGATTTGAGCAATTGCCTTATTGAGATTAAGGTTTTAAAAGGCTATGCAAGTGGTACACAATCCCACATTAAGTGGTACACAATCAATCCGCATCAGAGCGCACAAATGGTATGCAAGGGCTTATGGAGATGATACCCCAAATATATTTATATTAATAGAAATTTAGCATATATCTAACTCACCTACTAAAAAAACAGATAAAGGACCCACATATTGCGTACGTAGTGTAGTATCTTATCTCAGGACTAGGTGTGCACTTCTTAAACCTTGATTGCCATATAAATGTTAGTGTTTGTGTTTTGGTAGCACTGACATCAACAATCAATGCTAGTGAGGACAAAATACCATCTTGATAAATTACTAGTATGGACCCATGTAGAGGTGGCAATTCGGGCTAGGTTGTGCCATCGGTCATGTTATCTTGACACATGATATGGTCAACTCAAACCTACACACCACATATTTAATAAATGGGTTAAAACTATGACAAAAAAAAATGTATGGTTTTAGATAGTTTAACCAGAACCATCTTGTTAATTAAGTGGGTCCCATTAATTAGGTCAGTTGGGTCACACTCTTATCAATTAGCAAGTAATGTCCAGTCATAATAGGGCATGTGTGTGGCTGTTAAGAAAAATTGTTCGAGGCTAAAAAAATTTTAAAAAAAACATCTAATGTGTCAGGATGATGAGATTTGAACTTTCGTTGTTTATAAATTATCTAATAAGTCCGTCATTTTTTACCATCTCATCATAGCCAGGGGGCGTAGAATATTTATTGTTAGCAGATCCAACAGATAAACGAGACAAAAAAATTATTGTCTAGTTGGCTTATGCTCTATTAAGGCTTGGATCTTGGTTGATGGTGCAAAAGCATTCCTCTTTGTATTCTTTACCCAGGGTCGTTCTTTCTCTTTTCCTGCTTTGGTTGAAATTAGAAAGGAAGCTTTTCCCTGACCTCTTTCAGATGATCCCATATCCAAAAAATTTTGTGCGTTCAAGTTAGCTTTACACCATTTCCAAGACTACAAATGAGATAATTTTCGGGGCAGAGCAAGTTAGGATGCTAGATGCCCCTGTCAATGGATAAATGGCGCATCAAACTTCAGTCAATACGGGTTTCGAAAAAAAAAGTATATTATATATAATTTTATCTTATTTTGTAAGATGTTATTTTTAAGATTCAAACTCCTGACCTTTATATCACACTATAATAATTTTATGGTTATACCAAGACTCTCCTTCGTCCTCTTGCCACTCAAGCTCTTTGTCGCCCTCTGCCATTGGATCTCTTTGTTAAATCTTTGGAGGTGTCGTGTAAAATCTAAGCATTTCATAGGGTTTCAAAAGCACACACACCGACTGAAAGGCTTGCTGCCATAACACTATGTCTCTTCTATTTCTGCTAAGTATTGTTTTGTTGCTCTTTATTGGCCTGGTGGGTTCAGATTCTTTCAAAAAGTTTGTTCAGTATTTTTCTCGTCACTCTGCGCACTAGATCGATCTGGTTTATTACAACTGGGTGAATATAATTTTCCCGTATCGTTTTCGAAAATAAAAATAAAAATATAGTAAAAAAGCTAGTCTGGAATAAATTGAAATTGAAAAATGAAATGGGAATCTACAGAAGGCAAAGAACCAAACAGCGAAAAGTGAATGAATGATACAGTGACAAACAGAATTCCAATACTTGATGCAAAAAAACATTAAAAAGATAACGAACTACTTTGCAGTTAGATGAAAAGAGAAGCAAATATATCGGAAGAGAGCGAGGTGAGGGAAGAAGAACAAGCGGCACCTGAAACGCCAGCGAATCGGAGAGCCTCCTCGATCATGCGGATCTGAGCAGCCCGGTGGTCGTGGATGGGCGCAGTGGCTCCGGGGTCGTAGAAGCCATGGTGCATATGGTCGCCCCAGATGTCCTCCCACGTCCCGGAAGACGCGTCGTAGAACTCGGCAATTCCCTTTTTCAGTCCCTCCTCCGTGGTCGCCATCGCCATCGCCGCAAATCAAACTAGACGCCGGAATCCCCACACCAAGAGAGAAGGCGTACGTACGATTCACCTCTCCGAGGCGGAGGCGCGTTGGGAAGTAGAATGGTGGGACGCTTGGATGTATAGCTAGCGATGATGTTCCTATTTGAGGTCCGTAGTGATCTGCCTCTATCACTTCAAAGGCACGAGCCGTGGCAAGCGGCGCTACTTCATGTTTTAGTATCGCCTCCGTCGTGTCTCTGTGCCTACCCCTAAACCTGCATTAATTAAAGTGGATATATAATTTATTTTATTTGTTAAACTGCATTGATTAAAGATGATCATAAGATCTCAATCTTTTTTGAGATCCTATTATTAATAAAAAAAAAAGCTATGCACGTGTTTTTTAAAAAAAAATATCTGTAGTAGATTTTAAAAATATAATTTATTCATTTGAATATTGTTTTTCTGATAAAAGAGGCCCCAAATTAATGATCTCGTTTGAAACATATATCCGATGAATTATCTTATACATTAATACTTCTAAGTGACAATTTTTACTTTTGAAATTATAATTTAATTTTCAGTTCATTAATAAAAAGTGCACTACTAGTTAATTTAAAAATAAATTTTTTTGGAATAAAAAATATTCTAAGTTGTATATATATCTAGTGATGCCAATAATTAATCACTACTCAAACCTTTTGTTTTTTAGACCGTAAATTAAAATTTAATCAAATTATTTCATTAATATGCTTAAAATTATTAAAATCTTTTAAATTTTAGATGACACATAATTTCCAAATTAACGTGTATAATTTAAAATGACAATTAGAGATTTTAGCCGTATGTCTTCATCGATCCTCTATCACATTCAGTGATTCAGTGCATGTAATTGTTTGAAATTAAATTTCTAGTTCGTAGTTGGTAGTGGTTACTGGTTAGTTGTTCATCGAGACATTTTGAAAACGATTTTAAAGTTTAAGAGGAAATTAATGATATTTTTTAAACAAAAATATCAAGATTACATTTCAAGAAATTAAAAAAAAAAAACTTATGCAAGTTAATTCAACCATCGACCGTTCATTCAAACAACGACGCCAAAAGCAACAACAGCCGTTCATTCAAACATAAGACACCAAAAGCAAAAATATAAACAACGCCTCGACCTATCTTTTAATTTTGAATTAAGTGCTACGTGAAAGAACGAATTTAATTTCCGCAATCTTCTACGTCCTACATCGATCGTTCTTTGTGTACAAACCATCAAATCGTGTCAGTTTCTGGTTGAACTGTGAGACTAGTTTCTATGCATAATTCTTTCTTATAATTAAAGGAAGGAGAAGAAAGAAAGTAAGCTGGAGAAGGAACAAACAGAACCCCTTTAATTTCGTTGCGGCACACATGCAATGCTAAGTGCCTGCTTGCTTTTTCCACGCTCCTCTTCGAAGACGAAGCTTCTCTGTCTGATCTGGATTTCGGCGTCAAGTGGGATCACAAACGAGAAAAGCACAATACATAACAAAAGAAGCTTTCAGAAATCAAAAAAGCAAACAAAACACAATTTGGTTACGTCTATCTATGCAACAAAAAAGCAAAAGCAAGCCAGACTGAATCGCCAATCAAAGTAGGCCAATATTGCTGACAACAGCAGAGTTAGAGATTGAACAGGACATCAGAACCGAACCCTACTCGAAGAATAATTTTTTTTATATAAAAAGTAAAGGATAAACAAAACACAAAGAAGCTTCTGCATAACATCGGAGAACGCATCGCTCTCTTTGCCACAAACAACGATAAGGCTGGTAAAGCCTCCATGAACGTAGCACAAGTGACTAAACACGCTTATCGTCGCTACTTCCTAAAAAGTAAAAGAACATACTGTTCTATCGCTAAGCACATTTTCCAGGGACGTTGTGCAACTGCTTCTCGAATCTCTTGGAAGATCGCACTGGGAACTGAACTGAACTGAACTGAACTGAGAGGCAAAGCAAGTGCAAAGCCAAAGCGAGAGACAACGGTCCAGTTTGAAAAGGAATAAATAACAGTGATAATAATAAAGGAGAACTTGAAGAGTGCAATGCAGTAGTAGTTCTAGCCAATAAATTGAAGGGGCCGATGCAGGGGGCATGCGAAGTCCACTTCTCGTCTCACTCGCTGGCTGTTGCAAATACGTGGTAGCTCCCCACGGCGTTTCGAAGAAGGGGACAAAACGCTTGACGTAAATCCGCGTGGGCGAGCGTCTATCTTTGTGTTGGCCTGCCTGCTGTCTAAGGAAGAAACTCTGGAGACAACAACCACAACTTAATCAAGGTGAAAGCTTCTATATAAATCTTTTCTCAATTCCTTTTGCTACGCTAGATTCCGCTTTGAGCCATAGCTAGTGAATTCAGACAAGTTTAGGGTTAGGGGCGGTTCATACTGAATTAATTTTGCTGTTAAATGAGCTCTCTTCCTCTATTCCAGTAGTAGATGAACCATTAATTGGTGTCTGTGCATATCTTTAACGATTGTCGTCTCTACGTGAAGTCATTGACAGTACCCGTATAATAGATCTATCCTATTCTTGGCCATGGCTAACAGCAAGATCTGTCGGCTTTATAATAAAGTAATACGCATACGTACAAAAAGTAATTGCGATGGAATCGAACCCACCGAGCAGGGAGCAAAGGAGGACGTACGCTCGGGTCAGCGTAAGCAGCCAGTACCTTCATTTACTACTTACTATCAACTCCGAGCTGCCTTCCATTCCATGCATAATGGCAGGCAAACGCCCTTGCCAAAACTTTACTTGCTCAATGCGTGTAAATATAATGAAACTATTTTACCAGATCGATCGGGCACCCAGCTTGGCATCGCCGACACCATCATTAAATAGGACGTGGTAGAGGCTTCTGGGTCGGGGTTATTATAAGACGTACGCCGGCGACGCCATAGCTTTCTTTCTGATCTATTAATCCTCAGCTTCCCCTCCGCATGCAGTGGGCATCGATCGACATGGCTAGCTACTTCACGAATAGTGTTTCGTCTGATCTTGCAGGGGCAGGTACGCAGTAGCTAGGCGGAGAGCAAATTAAACAAAGGACGCGGGCGGCAGAGAAGATGTTGGCCTGCATTGCGTGCGCGAAGCAGGACGCTGACGACGGTGCAGAGGACGGGGCGCGTGCGGGCGCGGCGACCACTCCGAGCAACAAAGAAGCCGTCAAAAGCCTCACCTCACAGGTCAGTCAGTACCGAAGTGATACTTTTTCTCATTCAGAAAATCAACGTATTATTTGATGCATTAAGCCTTAGATAGTCCTAAACATTAACCAATCATTTGCGCATTTGCTCGACAATTTAATTTATTGCACATTAATTGAAGAGGTCCGTATCCATTTTGCATATATAGATGGTAGAAAATTGAGGTCAGTCAAATATGTAAACAGTTGAGTCTCTCAAGGGAGAGAAGGCGCGCAGATCCCTAGTTAGCTGGACAAGCATGACGTCCCAGAAGGTTAACTCTTTAATTCTCGAAAGAAGAGCCTGGCGGAAAGTAAGCCTTTGAGACTGCGACGAACGAGGAAATAGGCGCCGCCGCGAGGAATAAAGCGACGATGGTTCTACCACTCTCTTTTCACTTCTGGCGTCAGAGATACATACAACTAGTGGCTTGAGATGTTCAAAACATATACGATGATGCTTGAGTAGGAAGTAAGGATCAGTGTCCTTGCACTAGAAAAATTAAGGAGAGGTCGATCAGGATTAACGTTGTTTGATTAGGCAAATAGACGAGCAGATCCATGCAAACTTGCATATATAGAAGGATGATCCCCTTCCGTTTTCGTGCCTTTAATTTAAACAAGGATTGTGCTGTAGGAGCTAGCTTTATATCACGGAAACAAACCTCGTCGCTGGATAAATTAACGCTGCCTTTTACACTTTGCTTTGCTATAGTGGGAAGAAAGAAGCAAAGAGGAGTGTTGCTGCAGAAAATGAAGTCGCATTAATTGGAGTATTGTTTTTAATTTTCTTGTGGCCATTTAGCACGATCGAGAGAAGTAATTAAATGTTTACAAAGAATGATTTTTTCTATTGCGAAGGAGGAAAAGGACAAATAAGTACAGTAGTTTCAACAAATTGCCGTTTGCCGATCAGTGGCTAGTGCCAACTGATAAGGAAAGAAAAGTAATGAACTGAAAAGGCATCTTGATTAGAAAATATTATAGTACTCGATCAGACGAAAAAAATTATTCTAATAATTAGGAGTATTCTAATATTAATCTAGCTTGACACGGTCACGTTGAAATATTCTTTCTTTTACTCCTGGACAAGTTCAATAAGTTTGCTTGTTAATCTTTTGAAATATTATTTAGATAAGAACTTAGTAAATATATGAACATTTGATCCACTACGGGAATGTGAAAGATAAATAATTATTGAGTTGCATGTCACATATATGTTTTTGAATAAAATAAAAATTAATTTTTATATATTTTACATATGTATGAAATATAAGATTTGCTATTAAATATGTGGCTCTCCAATTTGGTGCAATATTTGACACAAGATGTAGATAAAAAAGAAAGGATCGAAATCAAATAATTTCATATGTTGGGTTAATTATAATTTATATTCAACAGTAATATTTGAATAAAATACTATAGGTATCCTTTTCAAGTTCTACGAGGTAAGATTTAATCCAAGAATATTATATATCTATTATAAGCATATAAATTTAGAGATATTTGATGATATAAAAGAAAATCATGTAGAATAATACCTTTGAGATAACAAAGTATTCTTTTTCACAACTTTTAAATTTTATTTAGTGGAAGTATATATAAATTGACGAACACGGTTTATAACAAAATAATATCAGATCGTGTGATAACAACATATTGTATAGCTCACCAACAATACTTTGAAAAACCTAGGAATATCAAACATAGTAGGTGAGGATGAAGTTACAAAGAAGTTTACAACAATGGGTATGGAGATAAAATGTGCTCCATCTATTTTAACTTTTTGAAGACGCCTAATAATATATTGCTTCGAGAGAGAAAACAACTTTCAGATAATGTGGAATAAGTTTAACATCAAGGAAAAAAATGTATTATCCATATTTCAAATAGAAAATTTTTTATTAAGAATATTTAATAGAATTGTGATGTTAGTTTGATCATTATCAATTATTAAAATATTATTATTGTATTTGTAGAATAAAGAAGAATGAGTCTTTGATTAAAAATTCTTAAACTTGTAATCAGTTATATAAATGATGAAATTATACACAACAAATTTGTCAAAGACTATATATAGATTTTTTGAATTGATAAAAATAAGATAAAAATTATGGATGACTTAATCCAAAATGAGTACTCCATAAATATAATTTCCTCATGATGTCATAAAAAAATACATTAGAAATATCTAATTGCCAAAATGCTGAATAATTCTCCTGTCCGAACATTTAGCCACAAACATATATATGAGAAGTTACCAGCAAGAACCCTCTGAATCTAGATATTTTCTCTTGATCTTAGACAACTTCTCTGTTCAAGTATGAACTACATGGCCTACACTAGTGGACACAGTCTCTTCGTGGACCAGTGAAAGGTTGGCTTGTGGACGAAGGAACCAGAAGGATCAGCTTACCGAAGTAGCAACAAGAAGGATATTTTTAGGAAAAACTTCTCTCTACTTTTCTTTCCTCCAAACAGATGACTTTATTTTCTTTCATAAGGGTAATTTCTTAAAGTAATTTTTTCTCAAACCGTTCACTTGTGCACACACCTGGCGATCGTGTGTTCTGGATGCTAATTCATGGCTAATCACGAGCCACCAATCTTCTTCCAACTGTTTGTTGAATCATAAAGCTAAATAGATCAATGTCAATATATAACATGACGCGGAGGCGCGATTTGAACTACGCAGATAAAGGGCATGGTTCTGAGGTTTTCCAAAGGAGGTGGAAGCAGCTCATCCTCTTCTTCCTCATTCAGGAGCAGGAGCTTCCGCCACCACCATAGCCAAAGGCAGCAGCACAGCGCCTATACTTACGAAGACGCCGTCCATTACAGCAACCAGTTGGGCGCAGCAACTTCGAGGCCAGCGGCGTGGGACGCGACTAAGAGCGTGAAAGAGGAGCAGCGGAGGTGCGGAGGGAAGTGGACTGTGGGCATGGAGGATGATATAGTGGTGGAGGAGGACGTTGAACCCAAGGAGTGGATGGCGCAGGTGGAGCCCGGCGTTCATATCACCTTCGTTTCTCTCCCTGGAGGAGCCGGCAACGAACTGAAGCGCATTCGATTCAGGTCTTATTCTTACCATCTGTTTCTGGCCCTGATCCAAATTAATGTTGGCTTGATGAACTCGATCGAGTTAATTTGTAATTTCCTCTTAGCCGGGAGATGTTTAACAAGTGGCAAGCACAGAGATGGTGGGGTGAGAACTACGACAGGATCATGGAGCTTTACAATGTGCAGCGCTATGACCGACAGGCGCTCCAGACTCCAGCCAGATCGGACGACGACGGCGAGGTCAGTCAATCATCTTAGAACCAGTACGCCATCGATGACGAATCGTATAGAGATGATACTTCATATATATAGATTGTTATGTATTCAGGGAGAATCGATGTGGTCGAAGGTGAGCTTGACAAAGGAGAGCCCCATCACTCCGGCGCCACCCGCCACAGAGCTTATTATGGCCAGATCAGAGAAGCACAAGCCACCGCTACCTGCAGCCTTACCCACGTCCCACATCCATCCGCATCGGCTTCATTCACTTGCCGCTGCCGCGACTACCACAGAAGGAGCCTCCGGTGTCAAGACCGAAGCCGGCGCTTCGGTGGATGCATCGAGGACCACCGTCTCGTCCAGAGACGAGGCGTCCGTCTCCGCCAGCAACGCCAGCGACCTTGAGATAACGGAGTGGGTGGAGCAAGATGAGGCCGGTGTTTATATCACCATCCGCGAGAATGGCGACGGCACCAGGGAACTCCGTCGTGTGCGATTCAGGTTTTTATTTAACACATGGAGTTTCTTCTACATCGTAGACTGTGCATGCATTCACTTTCATTCTGTTACTAATGAGGAGCCACGATTTGATGGTGTCTGCCGTACGTTCAGTCGAGACAAGTTCGGGGAGGTGCACGCTAAGCTGTGGTGGGAAGCCAACAGAGAGAGGATCCAAGCTCAATATATGTAGACCAAGACAGCAAAACAAATCTCCGGCACACTCCAAGCAACAGTGATTTAATTTAGAAGAGAACAGCAAAACCAGGAATCTGTTGTCTTAATATGTAAAAGTGGGATTCTCTCCTAACAAATGTCATATCGATCGGATTTCATGGGCGTTTTTGTCGTTTCTTGAACTTAACATCAGATGAATTTGACTTTAAGGATGGGTATAGATGATGCTGGTCCGACGATGCCCCTTGGGAAAACACTTGGATTGTGGGAGTGTCGTGACTCCAACTCAGAAACTTAACTCCAAAAGTGGAAACAGCTTGGCAGTTCACTTCATGGAATTAACATTAACCCACTTGCGTTCTGGTTTTTCCAGATTATGAAGGCAATAGTTACAAATTAGAGGAAAGAATTGTAGTTTACTTATCGTACATAAATAAAATTCTATCTCCACGGGACTTCATACAGACCTTTTGGAAAACGCTTGTTGCAACCCTATTAACTTAACCAGCGCATAGCACATATGAAGGCCACAAGAAAGCAAAATCGCCTGAGTTTCACCAAAATATTAGCATTCGAACTGGTCCATTTTCTAACAATTGTTCGAGCTAAGTTTTGGAATATTCTGACAAGGACGAGAACAAATATGGAGACCAGCATGCCAGAGATGACTCCTGCTGCTGAATGCAATATATGACGTCCAAAAAACTCCTTGAGGTATAAATTTTTGGATCTGTTTTAAGATATTGATGAGCATCAAATGCCTACGGAAATTACAATCAACCATAGAAGGCTTCACATACTAAATTCTATCATGACTATAGTAAAGAAAGTACAATGATTCAACTTAAAGCTGCAGCATCAAATTATCTTATTGAAATAATGGTCAAAGGAAGCGAACCATGTAAATAATCTAGTACAAGAAATACAAGAAACTTCACAACGAAACAAATGTATCTGTAATTATATACAGCCTACCCTTGCCTACCATTGGGAGACCTATACTTTAGCCCTCTGATGCTCAAGACTCTATCTAACCCCTATATATTTTGAACATTTATAATAAAAAAAAAAATAGAAAGATGAAGCAACACCTAGATCATACTATGTAAGATAATCATGACCTCAGTCCAAGTAACATAGCTTTAGCCATATGATTAGCTATGGTCCTTCAATATGCACTATATGCTGAATTTAAAGGTAAATTATCACAAGTATACATACATCATGACACCTGAAATAACATGGAACAAGCTTGGAAAAACCAAGTATGTTTTCAGATTCTATTCAAAATGATCAAAATAACATATATGCATTTATAAGTAAATGCAACTTCCATACTAATTCTTATCATGTTTATTGCTCTTTCATTCAATTAGAATTACTTTATTGTTGAGTTGGCACACTAATCCATAGTTTGAGGCTATCGGTGGATCTAGCAGTGGCACCCAACCCTAGGTTACCCACCCAGTTCTCTAATTCAGTTCCTTTTGTTCATCCATGTTAGTAGTTTGTGTTGTTAAGGCATTGTTTACATCACGCAAAGGAAAGGAAGTGACAAAGAATTCCACATTTCTCCAATAAAATAATTCAGTCAATAGCTCGTTCACAGCACTGCCGACTCCTGGACCATTTCCAGAAGATATTCTCTCATTGACCTCCTCCCCATCAGTCCCTCTGACCACACTGCCACACATCCACACTTGCTCGCGAATATGAATGCCCTAACCATAATCCAAGGCCCATCTGATGCCAAACTGAGAACATTCACCTCTGATCTCAGCTGACACTCCCTGACAACCATGCTCGAGTGAAGTATCGTGGCCACCTACAATCTCACCCTCATCGTTGTTCTGACAATTCAGGTCCACGGCAAGGTTGGTGACCAAGCATTGAACCTCAATTAGGGCTCAAGGTAGTCGAGCGCTGTCAACTGGGAGAGAAGGTGATTGATAGCTCAAAGAGATGTTTCATCAAGGTTCTATGCCAAGATCAAAAGACTAAGGACGATTCAGAAGGGCAAAGACAACATTCCCCAATTTTTCTGCTGTAAAAGTTTGTTTCCAGCATATTTTAAGTGGAAATTTTTTGGAAAAAAAAAAATCCCACAGAAAGGAGTTTGGATTCCTTCCAAATTTCTGAGGATAGGAAGATGAATATGCCTCAACTTCTATGCCTTTCCACGAAATTCTTTCATTCCACATGAGCAAAGATGCCCTTACAGTGCTACGAGCTTTAAAACACCTAGGTATGTAATTGCATAAGGGTTATGCACTTGTTCAAGTATAATTCTTATGCTTTAACATATAGAACAAAATCAAGCTTTATTCCTTTCATTAAAGAATAAAGTTCTTTTAGGGTCAGTTTACTTTGGAGGAGGGAAGTTGGAAGGTAAAGAGAAAAAGGAGGAAAGGAAGGAGGGAAATATGGGGGGAAGAGGAAGGGATGAAGTTGTTTGCTTGAATGATGGAAAGGGAAAGGTGGAGAGGAGGCGGGAAGTGG
>JBBMKF010455880.1:0-11895 GCA_037834155.1 Curcuma caesia | reverse complement strand
TATATATACCAAACGGCCCATGCATGTTATCTCCACGCACGTGAAGCCACTGAGTGCACTGGCACAACGTAACGAACCTTCAACGTATCCTACGAATTAAGAGCCGCACTTCTATAAGCTGGACAGGGTCTACATGTATTTTTGTGAGGCAGAGAAGGGAACCTGATCCGTGGCATTATTGTCTTCCATACAAGGAGATGTTCGATTTATGTGCCGAAAAGCTGGCGCGAAATTGACTGCAGTCCTGCAATGTGCTTGTTAGACCGTCTTAGTCGAAGATAGATAGAGAGAAATTTGCCGATTTTAAATTACAAATGAGATCAATTTCATATTTATATGTGAGATGGTTTGCGCGTGTCGAATGTCGGATTGGTCGGGATAAATTTGTCCAAGTTAATGAATCACGTGTTGTCAACCGTACCGAATCTTATTTTTGTTACTTGCTCAAAAGTGTAACGGAAGAAATAATCGGACGATTGAATCCGTAACTATCCTGGATGAAACGGTTGACTATTGATGGTCGGTGATTACTTTTCAATCCAGACGGAGCACGGTGATAAAAGGCTTTTACTCGGTCATTTAACAAAGCTAAGGATAGGCGCTCCAATAAAAGTAGGTCGTAATCTTGAGCAAAAGAAAGAAGAAATGTAAGCAAAGAATTTTCATCCACTTTCGTACCCCGTTTCTTTCTTTCTCTCTGTCATGCATTCCACTCAACAGATCCACTCGTGATATCAATCGGATACTTAGTTCGCCACAAATAACTTGTGATAAGTTGTGAACGTGGTTTCTGTCGAATCGAAGTGAGCTCTAGAAGGGGGTAAATAACACACTTATCGCTTTTTCACGTATTTGAGAAATTCGTAAATCGAATATATACAACACAACGGAAGATATAGCATCACACAAAAATAGACAAGTTTATTTTTACTTGGTTCGTAGCCACTAGCTATTATTTCAAGGTCCACAATCCTTGACCGTTTATGATGGACAATTCATTAATGAACTCTTCCTCTTACAAGAAAGAGTCTCACCTTTACAGGATGTAGGATTGGTAATAGTTTTAATGTACTCCTAATATCCAAGTACAAAAGATGAATTATAAAGACTAATTTTACTGACAATATAAGTAGGATGTTCGTGTGGTTGTCGGTGCAGTTTTTTGACGTTACGACGGTGTCTCAAGTGCTTCGGTCACGTGCAGAATGGTTGTTAAGTTAGTGTAAGTTGATGCTCTAGGGTTCCCCCTCACAACTGCTTTTATAGACTTATTCGGGGCGCCTGGAACGCCTTTCGGGCACCTCCACATCGTCTCGTTGATCTGCCCTCGACATTGACTTAGCATCTCTGGGCGCCTATATCACTTTCGGGCGCTTGGAAAGCTGACATGGAGGTTGCCAGGTCAGCTTTAACTTCGCTTCGCCTTATCCTTCTTCGGGTGCTTAGAGCCTTCCGGGCGCTTAGAAGCTGATGTGTCTCCGACCACTCCTAGCTCGCCACCTCATCTGCCTCACTGACTTGATCGGCTGACATCTGAGCGTCTGAACCCAATCTGGGCACCTGGATCATCTGGTCGTCGGGATCCATAGGCCTAGAACCCGAAGTTTTGATCCCTTAATTTTCTACATTTCAGAGTTAGCCCAAAATATATTTTACAAGAAATTAAAGTTTGGATAGTTTTTCAATTGTCTGGTCTTGACTTTTAAGTTTCCAGTGAAATTCTAGGTCAAACTGACACCTATTGTTCCCTTCAAGGCCGCACGTACTTACCTACTCCTCTCAGAAAAGATTACCTCGGCTAACCATCCGGTTCTTCAGACCTAGTTGAATTTTTGCTCAGCATCCGAATCTCAACCCCTAGAACTTTCCTCTGATATCCGATCTTTGTTAATCCATCGCTCCGCTAGACGTCCGATCCATTGACTCCCCTAGACTTCCTGCCTAATGCTTTGATATGCTAAGTCTTCCTGCCTGATCCACCTGACTAGGACTTCCTTGTCAGTCCTCTAGACTAGGTCTCCTTTGCCCAGCCTCAACTAAGACTTTTTCTGTACTACTTGCACATTCACTTTAACTGGTTAGTCTACACCACAACCTTAACTTGAATCCTTTGCCACTCTCGCCTCCGGGATTAGTTGAGTCCAGAGCCTAGATATTTGGATTATTAAAACAATAGCAAAGTAAGATGCACCTCCAAGTATGATACAATGGCAAGACACTCAATAGGATACCCAAGCACCTACAGTTTGAATCCTTAGCTACAATGTACCGTAAGGTATTTTTCTTTTGTGGGATGAAAAATTTAGGACATTGACTAATGACCGAGGAGCCGCTTACACTTCTAAATTTACTCGACGGGCGAAACAAAAAAAAGATCATCCGCCTCCCAGATTAATTGAGTCTACTACTTAGATATCTAGGTTATTAAAAAAACAAGGTAAAACTGCTAAATGAACTCATGGTGATCTAAGTGCACTGAACTCAACTCATCCATACGACAGTTCTAGGTCTATGAAATTAGTTTGAAAACCATCTTGCTTGAGCTACGAAGGTCTAAATGGAAGGTGAGGCTATCATTATGTTTTTGATGTTTCTAGAAAATTAATCACATCCATATATATAAATAAAATCTTTTTTATTTTTACCATTATAAGATAATAGTTGGTTTGGCCCAAACACACTGGGATAGAAAATCTTACCATTCTTTAAAGTTACAAACTTATTATTTTTGATAAGTAAAAGTACCTTTAGATTTGTGAGACAAAAAAAAAAATATTTGATTATTTTAAAGGAAATAATTTATTTCGGACCATCAAAGGATAGTTAGTTGCTCCTACGAGTGCGTGATGTATTGGTAAAAGAAATAAAAGAAATAACAAAAGGATCAAAATTTAAATTTTGAATGAGATATATTAATTTTTAAATTTGTATAAATTATATTTTAAATTTATTTAATAAATAAATTAAGAGGAACATCATTTATTTTCAAAATTAATTAGATGTACACGTAAGCACCGCGTCGACATCAGAATCCACTGGTCCAGCCCCGACGAAGGTTGGATCGATCTATGGCAACACCAAAAAACCAGACGGCGACCAAGACAACGATACCCACACTGCAACCGAGAAAGAGTTATCGGAGAAAGACTCGCCGACCTCACCAGCAAAGCCACCACCTCGCACTACGTGCAAGTCGTCGCTCCTCTTGTACGTTTCGACTGTCGAACACTTGAAGAGCATAATCAAGAAAATGATGACAGCGTCTAGATTTATGGAGATCAAGAGGGCGAGCCGGAGGCAATGGCACAGGAGGCGGACAGCCGCCGCCTGCAGCGGACGAGGATGAAGCTGGAGGGCCCCTGCGAGTAGGATGTCCGCAACTGGGTGGATCTTCGTCCCCGACACCATCGACTGCAAGAGCATTAAGCTTAGAGACCAGGCCATGACCGCCCTCACCATCGACGTAGCAATCTTCCTCTTTCTCCGTCTACAGCATCATCTACGTCCTTGCATTCAAGGAACAATATTAATAGCAAAACAAATCAAACACAATAATAATAAAAGTTCAAGCCAATTATTGATTTTCCATACAGTTTGATTTTAAGCTCGTAGGCAAATGACCAACATTATGGCTGCCGTCCTCATGAGAGTCTTCTCGCCCTTCAAACACTTCATCCTGCTCCTGGTTTGCTTCCAAGAATGGCACAACCATAACATCTCTAAATTACATGCTTGGTGGGCTTCATCTTCGTGGCTCTTCTGTTTGCGCTTTGCGCTGCTTTGTGCTTTTGTCGAGGAGGTCTGGTTTCCTCTCATTCAACCTAGAAACAAGAGTACTCAACAAAAAAAAAAAAAAAGAGGATAATCTGTTACTCATGTTATCCCACCCTCACACTGAATCTTCACAATCTACAATCAGTGTACCATATGTCGTCAACATAACAGATGGATTTTGTAGTTTGCCAAGAAGGTATTTTTTCCTCCTGTTCTCTCTATTAGCTATCATTCAATGTAGTAGGAGTTCTCACAAAAATAAAGAAAAAGGAAAAGACGAAGACAACCTCTATCATCCATAATAGATTAAGTTGTTACTCGGACCCCTAACAACATAAGCCTTGCATGGCCAACATACAGACGGTGGAAGCTTTATCCACTACAGCAACGGTTCTATTCTTTACAGTTGGATGAAAGTGATTGCTAAGAAAACACTTAGCCACATTTTGTCCACTATGGTGTCACACCAACCATTCAACAGAGTGATTGATGTTGGCAGAAGTTCGAGTGTCACTTTACTATATGTATTGCAACTATGCATCACCTTCTCACCCAGCTCCAATGCTCTCTTGTTTAACTAATTGTTTAGAAGAATACAAACATTTTGAAGGTTTCTCTATTTTAGTAGATACCCCTTTACTCATGTTGCTTACAAAAAGACATTTGGGGCTCCAGGTTACTTGATTCTTATGCATCTAATCATATCTCAATCACCTGTAACAAGCTTCTTCTTCTGTAACAAATTTATATCATTTCCCTAGGAAAAGGGTGAAAAAAAGGTGCTAAGAATTGTCAAAATATGATTAAAAAAAAATCTCAAGCACGCCAGCAAAGAAGATAAGATATGCAATATTACAGGCAAAAAAGTTCTGAATTCATTAGCAGTAACTAGTAAGCTTTTAATAACAAACAAAAGGAATTGGAAAATTGTTTCAATCTACTAGTTGCTAGTGGCTATTTATAAAAAATAAATAAAATGAAATTGTCTGAAATGTTTATTTAATTCCATGGATTGAAGTTTAAATATGTTGTTGATCAGATTAACCTCCAAGTATTAGGGAATATTTGAAATGATATTCTCCTATATTGAATTTTAAAACAGTTTAAAATGCAATACAACAATCATTTAGTTTGAATTTGTAAAATTCAATTGAATGTGATATTCTTTTCAAAATATTGGTTTTAGTTTCTGTCGTGTTGAGTCTTATATTGGTGTTTTGTTGTCTGTATTTGTCCAATCTTATCAGAATTATCAGATGAAGGTATGTTCGATCATATTTCAGATCTCACATGAAAATTAGGTTTTGCTAAACCTTATCAGATTTTGTGTAAGAGATTCATATTCTTCTGCAAAAAAAGTGGAATTCGCCACCTTAGCAGCCCCACACGGTCGGCTCCACGACCATCTGTGAGGAGGTAAATCGAGAAACTGCAGTTGGTCACGACGCAGGAGATTCATATTCAATCTCACAAGATGTTGTAAATAGATATAATTTATTTGACATTTTGCAAACAACTGCAAGATCTTTCAATATGGTGTAATATGTACATATATGTTATATACATGGGAAAGACAGATGCACTTGCAATTATTCCATATACAAAGTCTCGAGAGTTTTCAATTATATACGTATATATAATCTCATTCATAGTAACTTCAAGTTGCTACTTGGAACCCCATAATCCACCCTCACATGGATCTTCACAATCTACCCTAATGATATGATATACTATATCAGGTCAACATAATAGATGGTGGAAGCCGCCATCCACTTCTTCAAAGGTTGTTTCCTACGGATCAAGGTGGCTGCGGTTGTGATTGCTGACAAAACTTTTGGCCACACTTTGTCCACTATGGTGTCACACGAACCATATAACAAATGTTGGCAGAAGTTTGAGTGCCACTTTACTACAAAAATTGCTAATATGCCACCATCTCCAATATCCTCTATTGCTACTAAGAGTTTAGAAGAATACAAACATCTTAAAGATTTTCTTGAAAACTCAGGTTCCTCTAACTGTCTAGAATACGCTTCACCTGTGTTATTGCTTAAAAGTGACATCTGAGGTATATCACAATTACCCAGTAAGTTACTTGTCCTAACAACTCTACATCCATAAATTTCCTAGGATAAGAATCAAACATGATGCTCAAAAACCACCACCATACATTCCAAAAATCTCAAGCACAATCCTAACAAAGATAAAGTTCTAAATCCATCGACAATACCTAGCAAGTTTGTTATATGAAACAATAGGAATTGGACAATTGCTTCAACCTAAAAATTGCAAGATAAGAGAAGTAGCAAAGGAACCATTAGTGGTTTGTGATAAAAATAAATGTTGCGTTTGTGACATTTGTAGAATTTCATGTCTTGAAGTAAACCTATGTTGTTGATTGGGTTAAGTTATTTAAAGCAATATTTACTTGTTCTGAACTTTAAACAATGTTTAAAATTCGCGAATACAATCATGTACTTGGAATTGTGTAGCATTCAACTTTTTGTTGAATGTGATCTTTTTCTAAATTTCAATTGTCTTACGTTTGTTTGGTCAATTTTAATTTATATTTGTGTTTTGTTGTTTCTACAAACATCACAAAAGCTTTCAACATGGGGTAATAAATGCTCAAATTTTATAAAATCACTACTTATCGTTCAGTAACAATCTACAGTTCAGTAATAATATTATATACTTCTAAATAAAATTACCATTATTATTATTAATATAACCTTAAAACACATGTTTAACAATATAATCATATCAAAAAAATATTATTGAATTTAAAAAAAAAACTATTTTAAAAATAAAAATTAGAAATAATTAATTATTTAATTATTTTAAAATAATACTACAAATATGAAACATCTATGAAAGTTTGAAAATGATCACAATCTATATTATCAATTGATGAAGCAGAAAAATTAATATCCTTCAACAACAGGATAAATTCATGAAGGTCTTAATTGATATTCCAGATAGTAAACCATGACAATAGTTTTTCACCTACTATGATTACAATAGGGCCAATTAGAGTACATAGTATGTGCATAATATATGTTAGTTTTGATGTGGTAGAATCCTACTGCTTCTACGTGACACTTATAGTCAAATATCAAATCAAAAGTCAAGAACAAATAGAACTTATCCGAAGACCTATATATCGAACACCTTGGTCACTTGGCTTCTTAGCCTCTCAATCATTCGGCCTCTCGGCCACTGGACACCTCGGCAACTTGGCCACTCGGCCTCTCGGCCACTCGTCCAAGCCCTCTCGGCCTCTCGGCCACTTGGATCCTCAGCCACTCGTCCACTCGGCCTCTTGGCCACTTATTCAAGCCATCACTCGGACTCTCAGTCACTTGGACACTAGGCCACTTGGACATTCAGCCTTTCGATCACTCGACATCTCGATATCTTTGCATCTCATCATCTCAGCATCTCGACACTGCAGTATTTCAACCCCTTGGCACTTTAACATCTTGGCACTTCAGCATCTATGCATCTCAAATGTCATCTCGGCCTCAGACGCCATCTTGGCTTCAGATAACACCTTGGCATCTCAGCATCTCAAATGTCATCTCAACCTCAGATGTCATCTCAGCACCTCGGCACCTCAACACATCGGCACCTCGGAATCAGCCACTCGGTCATTCGACCTTTCAGCCTCTCGGCCACTGGACACCTTGGCAACTTGGCCACTCGACCACTCGGCCCCTCGACCTCTCGTACACTTGGCCTCTTGGCCACTTGTCCAAGCCGCTCGAACACTCGGTCACTCGGCACCTAAGCCACAAGGCACCTAGGCCACTCAGCCTTCATCTACTCATCCAAGCCTCTCGGCCACTTGTTCAAGTCTCTCGGCCACTCGGATCCTCGGCCTTTCAATTACTCATACATTCGGTCACTCGGCTACTTGAATACTCGACCTCTAAGTCACTCAGCATCTCAGCATCTCAACACTTCAGTATCTTAGCATCTTGGCATTTTAGCATCTCGGCACTTTAGCATCTAAGCATCTCAGACGTCATCTCGGCCTCAGACGGCAACTGGGCATCTCAACACCTCGGCACCTCGACATTTCAACATCTCAAATGTCATCTCAGCCTCAGATGTCATCTCAGCACCTCGACATTTCGGCACTCGACACCTCTGCATCTCAGCACCTCAATGCTTCAGTATCTCAACACTTCAGCATCTCAGCATCTTGGCACATCGGCATATCAGACGTCATCTCGACCTCAGATGTCATTTCAGCCTTGGGTCTCTATTCAACATACCCTCTGACCCATTCCATATCCTAAATATGAGTCTCTATCTTTCGTAGACCTATGAACAGGAGCTGTGAATAATCCTGAGACACACGACAACATAAGAATAAAAGAGCAGTTATGAAGTTGTCAGATCTGGTTCCCTTGGATACCCTCTTTTCTGCACATAATGCAACAAAAAAAACGGAAGTAATCAACAGCCGTCAGATCTGATCTCCTCGTACACTCCCATAATGATGTCGCTCTAGTCGACATGGAGATGTTCTTCCAACGGTTATATAAATCCTCAAAAAGGTTTTTGGAGAGGGCTTCTCTCGGAGGCTCTCTTCTTGTTTTCTCTTCTCTTCATCTTCCTTTTAAAAAGAAGTTTTTTCTTATTTCAACAGAACCTTAACCTGAGTGTCCGAGTGGCCTGTCGAGACTCCCTAACACTAGTCTAATCTCTTGTTGAAGTGCATATCAGGTTCTCTTAATCTTCTCTATCGAGATCCTCACGGAGGTTACACATGTCGAATCGTTCGTTAACTAATGGCTTGACCATCCGCGATGTTTAATTGGAATAAGTTTCAATGATAATCTAAGAAGAAAGGGTCGTAAATTTCTCAAAAGGTGCACAAAAGGAGTGAATTTCCAAATGGTCCTTCAAGTTTTATTTATTCCTAAAGGGTGCATTTCTCTATGAAATTATCAAAATACTCCTTAGTACAACTGTTCACTCATGCACAGGAGCAGTTGGACTTAGTATTTTAAGGATTTCATGCAAGAGTGAACAATTTTGCTGAACATGTTACAATGTAAAAATAAGTCATTTTAGAATCAGTGTCATTCTATACTTTCATTTTTATTTATACATAAAAAGGTCATCGAGATGCCAATGATCACCATTATGGACTTAAACATGTCGTAATGAAAAAGTAAGACCACCATTAGGATTATTGTCATCATAAAAATATGTTTATGTTTTTTGCTTTTGCATTTTATGCATAGGAAGGTCATTAATTTAATTTGATCCAACCCACCTTGATGGAGCTAGACGTGTCAAAGTGAAAATATAAGACTACAATTAGGATCAGTGTCCTCCAAAGAAGACGTATATGTTCTTAAATTTGTATTTTATGCATAGAAGACCAAAGTAATCTGGCACAACCCACTTTGATAGCATAAAATAACTTATATCAACTCAAAAAACTTCAAATAGATTTTCACTCTCATAGATCCAATGGTATTCATATTTGTCCAAAATAATAAAGTTTAGGCCCTCAAAAGAAATCAAATTAATGTTCATAACAATATAGATATTTCAGGTACATGAAATGGAGAGGTAAAAGGAAGTGCACCCTTTAACAAGAAAGGAAACTTTGGGCATCGACTAGGAATTCCCAACTTTGGGTAGGAAATTTGCCCTAAAAAAAGTAGTTCAAGTCATGAAAATGAAACACTATTTTTCCTTTTGGCTATGAGAAATAGGTCAAGGATTCTACACTAGAAAAAAGGTATAAAAGAAAACTAAATTCAATATCAGTGCTATAAAATGCAGGAAGAGCATTCCCAAAAACCATATTGATATAACCATTGCATGACAACCATTTCTCTAAAATTCTCCACTAATTCTCCTCAAAGGCATTAATCATGGAGTTTAAAGAGAACTCACACAGTACACAACCCAGTCAATCTTTGTCAGCACAGAACGGACCCTGTGTTCATCTCATTAAATTCCCTAAGAAAAGGAAATGGAATTAGTAGGCCTATAGATCAGTGTGCATGCATCATTGAGCCTGTAGAACAATACCTGAAATCTAGCAGCCATCAGAAGTTGCTCACCAGCAGTTCCCAATCCATAAATCCTTTACTGCTCAGATGGAACCCATTCATTCCCTTGAATGAAATTGTCTAGGGAGTAAACACCCACATGCTCCTCCGGTACCTGGGAGCTCCAGTTCACCCTGGTTGCTGCACTAGCCCTCGGTCCCCAACTCCCATACTCCCCGTAGAACAGCGTGCTCAACGCAAAGTCTCCACTCCATGGAAACCACCCCTCCGGCATCACAACCTCGCCCATATAACAATTCACATACACCGTCCTTGAGTACTCCTTCCACGGCCGCCCAAGGTACGCCCGATGCGCCCCTGGCTTCCTCTCGTACGCGGCCAGGTAGTCCGCGCTCCCATTGATCGAGCACCCATTGAACACGAACCCCGTGGCCTGAGCCGGATCGGTCCGCCCATGGGCCGCTACCGGGTTACTTCCGGCCTTCGTCAGCCCTTCAGCGCGCGGCACCACTTCGATGCTACAACGATCGAACACCGTCGCCGAGTTCCCAAAGATGAAGTCCAACGTGCCAGTAATGCGGCATCTGCGATAGAGCTGGCGGAGAGAACGGGCGTACAGTGTGTCCTGATGTCCCCTGAACTCCACCGATTCGAGCACGGAGCGGTCGCTGTCGCAGCGGAAGGCGACCGCCTGGTGGGCGCCGGCGCCAGCGCTGTTCTCAAAGGTGAGGTCGCGGGCCGCGAAATTGTCGCCGAGGACAGCAACGGTGGCGGAGTCGTAGGTGGTGACGACGCCCTGGTTTTGGCCAACGCTTAGCGAGCTGGTAATGACGGTGATCCCCATCCCGTCCCCTATGAGCACCAGATTGGTCTTCTCGGAGGGAATGCGAACCGTCTCCTTGTACACACCAGCTTCGATGCGGATCACGAATCGGTCCAATGCCGAATCAGGCGCGGCGTCGACCGCTTGCTGGACTGTTCGGTAGTCGCAAGATCCGGTCTTGCAGACGGTGGCATTGGGTGGGCGGTCGATGGGGAAGGTGGAAATGAGAGAGCTAGCGCCACCGCCGGATCGGAGGGCAGAGGTGGCGGGGGCGTCGCCCCAGTATCCGTCGCGCTCGGTTTGCGGCGGTGCCCAAAGGGATACATCATGGCCGAATCGCTGAAGGGCGGCGATCATGGAAAGGGCGTTGCTGGTGAGGGCTGTCAGGTCGAGTAGCGCAGCCATAGCATCGGCGACGCGGCGGGTGGAGTTGACGTACTTGAGGGCCGACCAGCAGTCGTACTGGTAAAGCAGGGCGGCGCCGGCCCAGGCGCGGGCGTCGGCAGCGCGTCCGTCGGAGAGGGCATTGGAGGCGTCGGAGAGGCGCCGTTGGGAGAGGGCGAGATGGTCGATGCAGTTCCTAGCAGCGGAGGCGCGGGCGGCTGTGGAAGAGGCGAGAATGGAGGCGACCTGGGAACGTGCGGAGGGGAGGGCGTCAAGGGGTGCGATCAAGGCTGCAAAAAGTAGGTCGAGGGAGGAAGGGGAAGGAGGGAGGTCGGAGGAACGTGAAAGGGCGTCGAGGCAGGAGGAGGCGAAGCGCGTGGCGCGGCATGCGAGGGATATGGCAGAGGGCTGGGCGGCGGCTGGGAAGGGGAGGGAGGCGGGGAGGAGGAGGAAGAAGAGAACGGGGATGGAGAGTAGTGCGGCCATGGTGAGTAGGAGGAGTCCAGTTCGGATCCTCTGCGCCGCTAAAGACTCTGCGCCCCTGCGCCACTCAGAAACGACAAACTCTTGCACGCGGATCGCACGTGAGTCTTCGCCAAAAACCTTCGTCGAGCCTCCTCCGCCTCTCTTCGCCACCGCAAACCGAGCCAGAGACTTTCTTCCTCCAAACCCTAACCCTCCATTTCTCTCCTCCGCGATTCCTCGCCAAAAACCTTCACCGCCAAAAATCGAGCCTCCTCCGCCTCTCTTCGCCACCGCAAACCGACCCTCGCTTCTTCCTCCAAACCTTCGCCGTCAAAAACCTTCGCCCAAAATCTTCCCCGTTCCCAAAATCTCCGCTCCACGCCGATCTGCCGAATCCGCTCCACGCGT
>JBBMKF010455861.1:0-11897 GCA_037834155.1 Curcuma caesia | reverse complement strand
TTTTTATATATTATTAATTTATTATCATCATTACTATTATTAATTTTAATATTATTAATTTAATTTAATGTATTTTAAAAATTAATTGGATAAAAAGTAATATAGTAAATATTAAATTAATTATATTTTATTTTTTAAATAAATAAATTGAATTAAATAATATTAAATTATATTATATGATTACCTATCAGAGCTAACTGTTAACTTTAACCAAACGCGGCCGTCGTCTCTACGAAATCGGTGGAAAAGACGAAGAAGAAGAAGACCGTCATCTCCTCTCTCTCTCTCGGTCTCGCTTTCGCTCTACGATGGCGATCTCCGCCGGAGTTGCGAGCCAGCTCCTATGCCGATTGCGCGGCGGAGAACCTCGAACTGCGGTCTCTCCTCGGTCTTCTGTTAGGTTTCCCCGAGATTTTCGTCGCCGGAGCTTGGTCTGTCGATCGTCGCTTACTTCAGGTATTTGTCCTAGAATCCCTCTCATATTTTTATTGTTTCTATGGCAACTCATAATTTGATCCCTTGTGCAATACATGTTTGCCCCCTTTACTCATCTCCTCATACGGCAGGCTTTCTGTTTGCCATTCTTCGACAATTTACTTTAGTTTTAAATCCCTAGTTTGACTGCATCTTTGTTGATATGGAATGTTTACAGATCTTAGCTTGACTATACCTCCGTTGATATGAGATGAAAATTTCTTGTGCTTCAAATAGCTTTCTGATTGACTCAGTAGGTACCTCTTTGAGATTGAAAGCTATTGTTTTCTTTGTCGAGGTCAGTAGGATTTTAAAGATAAGGAAACAAAAGTACGATAGCTAATTAAAGGAGAAGCAAGTGAAAAAGAGAAGAAAACGGTTATCATGTTGTGAATGACTTTCTCCTAGTTGTTTTGTTGATATGATGGTAGAAGTTGCTCACTTAAAAACCCTCTGTTGCGAACATTGTCCATTTGCAAATCAACATAACATTTTGAAAACATTTTCATCTTAAAGTCAACAGTTGCAAGCTGGGTGTTAAAGACAAATTTCTAAGTTAGCTACTTTGGCTATGCTGTACCCTAGTTATATAGTATCATCTTCTTGTGATGGTGGATTACGACTAACTTTTTCTTTCAAGAGTTAAGAAGCTATATCAATCTAATGCTTCTTGATTTTCATCATGGCCATAGTGATTGCTCTTATGTTCAGCAGTTGAGTAATACTTTGCTTGTTTTAGTTTCTAGTTTCTTTCTCGAGGATGTTTGTTTTGACAGCAATGACTTAAGAATCTTGTTAACTTCCCAATTCATATATATATATATATATATATATTGTCAATTTTGCATTGGAGGATAATTATTACACTCATCTATCCTGCTCTTAACTTAGGCTCAGGTAATCATTAATTGGTGGTTAGTTTGTAGAATAATAGTACTACATGTTCATTTTGGCACGATGTGATATGTAATATACCCAATGGTTGGTAACTTCTGGTCAAAAGCAGATCAGATCTAGGTGTAGATTCAGGTATTAACAACCTTTGTGGGTGCTTATCCTGTCGTCTATCCGTCACTGTGGTCCACCTGCATTCATACATAGGCCTCTCCCCTTCCCAGCAAAGATGCGGTTGTGTTCTTTTATTTTTCCAAACTTGGGGATCTTAATATCAGAATATCCTTCAAAAATCCTCCCATCTTTCTAAGAATCCATAAGGCTGTAAAAAGTGTTGCTATGTTCCATATAGTTGCATCAATGAGAGTGAGTATGTGGATGCATATAATGTAATATCAAAAGAATATTTAAAATTACTAGTATCGATAAAGCTATTATTGATTCCACAGATGTTTTCCAGTATAATAATTTGTGATGATACAATTTTGGTCCAAATTATGCAGAAAACAGCGAACCTTCCTGACTCTGCAACCTTTCTTCTAGTTTCTTTTTAGTTACTACAGTGCCAAGTAAACTTATAAATCCCTTTTTCATATCTAACAATTTGAAGGAAAACTGTTCTCTAACCTCAACATCATATAGCTTTGCAAACTCACTCCCTTATTTCATTTGGACATTTGTTTTTTTATTATTTTTTACTGGTATACAATGTTCTCTAAATGCATCTTGCCTCACCAATTAATTTTTAGGTAAAAGAAGATGCACACATGCTATACGTTGAGTTGCTGATTTGTATCAAAGAATTTTAATTTAATTCAAATGGACCTGATTGCAACACAATATTCTCTTTTTGTGCAAGCATCTAAGTAATCAGATGGTAATTTCCTTGACGAATTTGTTCGTCACATTATCAGTTCAAGTCTGTGATATTGTTTTGTACTTGGTACTGCTCTGCCTTTTCTACTAATGGATTTCAGTTGCCTACGCAACAAATAAATAATGGTGTTTTCTTTTACCTTATATTCTTTATGTTGTCTAAGTTAATTTCATAATTTGCAGCGGTTCCAGAATCCGGTAGCATTGCTCCTGCAATTTCATTAACTGATAACGCATTAAACCATTTGAATAAAATGAGATCTGAACGCAAAGAAGATCTGTGCTTAAGAATTGGAGTGAGGCAAGGTGGATGTTCTGGCATGTCCTACACTATGGAGTTCGAAAACCGAGCTAATGCACGGCCTGATGACTCAATCATAGAATACAATGGCTTTGTGATTGGTACGTTATTTCTGCATTTTAGTTCTTGAAGATCTTAATTCTCATTGTTACTTGAGACTCAAACAGATCAAATCATATTTTGGTAGTGTGATATAAGCTTAAACTAATGTTTGTTTCTCGTGTTGCTTGAGCATGCAGTATGCGATCCCAAGAGCTTACTCTTCGTGTACGGGATGCAGTTAGATTTCAGCGATGCACTCATAGGTGGTGGCTTTTCATTTAAGAACCCTAACGCAACACAAACTTGCGGTTGCGGCAAATCCTTCGCCGCGGAAATGTAAAGTGTTTATCTTCACTTGTGCGTCTGCATTTGCCAATGTTGAAGGCACGTTGAAACCTGATAAGTTACAAGGAAATTTGGCTCAATGTTTATTTTTGGGTTCTTGTGCGTCTCTTTGGGTTTTGTTCCATTGTTTAGAATTTCGAAATGATATTTAATTCCTATCGTTTTAGAACAGTGAAATTTAATAATTAACTCGTGCAACTTTAATTATTTTAATTAACTTTTTATATTATGACAGTTTTAATCAAAATTGATTTAATAATATTTGATTAATTTTAAGTAATTCAATTAATATTTAAGCAGTTTTAATTATAATTATTTAATAAACAGCACTGAAATAGTATCTTAAATTTTGAAGAGGGCACTTTTGATAATAATAAAAGCTAAGGCATCCTTTTAAAATTTACCCTAAAGATTTAAATGAGAATTATAGGAAGTGAGCAACCAATCGAACCTTCTGGAACCGTGTGGTCCTTTCGCTCATTTGCCCGGTCCAATTTCAATCTCTACGGTCCGACCGGCGCAGCACTGGCGACTCGTCTCCCCGCCGCCAGTCAAGTGAGGCTGGTCCCGATCGACGGCTGAGATCGGGTTGTGTTCATCTGATCCGTCGATCTCGAAGTCCCTCGGGGCCGATGGTTCTAGAAGAAGCACCAGGGTCTCGGTGGGCGCTTTATGTTGCCCCCTCTCCCCCCTTCCTTGCGCAAGGGCAAACCTAACAGCTCCAACGGCGACGACGACAAATCGGTAAAATATCGATCGGCGATTCGTCGAGGTACGATGGGAATCCACTCCCTACCCTCGATTCTTCGTTTTTTTATATCCTTTTCAGTTAAGCTTTTAGCTATTTTTCAATAGATCTTTCCTTTGTTTTCTTCGGTTGTTGCTTTGGTTCGTTCTGTTTTTGCTCTTAGTCAGAAATTGAATCCATGGAGCGTCCAGTTTGGCCGATCTCGTAGTTAGATTGCCAGAGCAGTAGTTCAGTGTTACTATAATAAGATCTATTCGTGTTTTTCTGGACGAAGTGTGTTTTTTTTTCCTTTTGGCTTTCCAATATCCATCTTACTAAAAACTGGTTCTTTGATTTGCTAACTGACAGATCACCTTTTAGTTTCGGTCTCGAGATTGCATAATATATATTAAAATGAGCGTTGTTGGATTTGACGTCGGGAATGAGAGCGGCATTGTTGCGGTAGCAAGGCAGCGTGGCATCGATGTGGTTCTGAACGATGAATCGAAGCGTGAGACTCCTGCTGTTGTCTGCTTTGGCGAGAAGCAGCGCTTTATTGGGACTGCTGGTGCTGCGTCGTCAACGATGAACCCTAAGAACTCAATCTCGCAGATCAAGCGTCTTCTGGGTCTGAAATTTTCAGATCCTGAGGTACAGAAGGATATTCAGTCCTTTCCATTTAAGGTGACTGAAGGGCCCGATGGGTTTCCACTGGTCCATGCAAACTACCTTGGTGAGCTGAGGGCATTTACTCCGACCCAGATCCTTGCCATGGTTCTATCCAATCTGAAGAGTATTGCAGAGAAGAATCTAAATGCAGCAGTTGTTGATTGTTGCATTGGAATTCCAGTTTACTTCAGTGATCTTCAGAGGAGAGCGATATTAGATGCTGCTACAATTGCTGGTTTGCATCCTCTCCGCTTGTTCCATGAGACCACTGCCACTGCACTGGCTTATGGAATCTATAAGACAGACTTACCAGAGAATGATCAGCTTAATGTGGCTTTTGTTGATGTTGGACATGCAAGCATGCAAGTTTGTATTGCTGGTTACAAGAAGGGGCAGCTAAAAATATTGTCTCATTCTTATGATCGGTCTCTTGGTGGGAGAGATTTCGATGAAGTCATTTTTAATTACTTTGCCACTAAGTTCAAAGATGAGTACAAGATAGATGTGTATCAAAATGCTAGGGCTTGTATCAGGCTCCGAGCAGCATGCGAGAAGCTAAAGAAGGTTCTTAGTGCAAACCCTGTGGCTCCATTGAACATTGAGTGTCTGATGGATGAAAAGGATGTGAAAGGTTTTATTAAGAGAGAAGAGTTTGAGCAGATCAGCATTCCCATCTTGGAGCGTGTCAAAGGGCCATTAGAGAAAGCACTTGCCGAAGCTGGTCTGACTGTGGAGAATATTCACTCAGTTGAAGTTGTCGGATCAGGGTCCCGTGTTCCAGCTATTATCAAGATTTTGACAGAGTTCTTTGGCAAAGAGCCTAGGCGTACCATGAATGCAAGTGAGTGTGTTGCCCGTGGTTGTGCCCTTCAGTGTGCTATACTAAGTCCCACTTTCAAAGTGCGAGAATTTCAGGTATTAGATATTTCAATCTTGATTTTGCTTTATAATGATATTTTGCTATTACATTAACAGAAAGTTTCAGTATTCATTCTCCTTTTTGATGGCTAAATGTATTGGCCAGTTTCTGTGTGCTTTGTCAACAGAGTTCCTAATTCCTTATCACAGTCTAGTTTATTCTTTTTATGTTGTTTTGCCTGTGTCTGTTGATTTACCATGGAAATGATGGGAAATTCCAGATGGCAGTTTGGTGGACAATGTATTATAAAATGGTTTTTTTTACATGCCAAGCTATTGCACTTGCTTGGTATGTTTTATGGTGCACTTGCTTTCTATAAATGGTTTACTTTGTATCAGCCATTCCTTCAGAAGCTACTGTGTTGAAGTTGGATATCTAACTCCTTTGTATGGAAAAGTTTGTAAGATTTGTTCAAATATCTCACTGTAGGATACCTGTCTGTCTCATTTCATCATGTGTTTCATCATTTGACACATGAAACTAATTGTTTTTATTCTTTGCTGCAATAAGACAATTGTTTTCATTTCATTTTTCATTTTTTACTTGCGGGTTTATTATGTGATTTAAGGATAATTCTTTATCCTTAAATGGTTTAAATGTATACATTTAAGGTTTAAATGTATTAATCTGTTGCAGTTCACAACTGTCTTAGTAATTGGTTCTTCTATTATTTGTTGACTAAGATTCTAGTTTTAGTACTTTCTTTAATATAATGATGTCATTGGTTCAGCTTGCCTAGATACCTTAACTCTTCCAAGTTATACCATCTAACTTTCTTGATAACTTTCCTTGGTTGCGGATGACTCTGGATTTCCTATGTTTACATTGAGCCATTGTTCTTTTTGCTGCATACTTTACTAACATTGTAACTTTTTCTTTGCTTACAGATTCATGAGAGCTTCCCTTTCTCAATTGCATTATCTTGGAAAGGATCTGCTCCTGACTCTCAGAATGGAGCTGAAAATCAACAGACTACAGTGGTGTTTCCGAAAGGAAATTTACTTCCCAGTGTCAAAGCTCTTACATTCTATAGACATGCTACATTCAGTGTCGATGCTGTATATGCAGATGCAGGTGATGTGCAGGGTGCAGCTCGGATCAGCAGTTACACGGTAATCATTTTCTTTGAAAAGTATCACAAACAAGCATTTACATTTTTGTGTGTGGATGCAGTGCAGTAATGGATGAAAATTTTGAGTCGTGAAATGTTTACTTATACATCCTTCTCATGTGATTGTGGTTTAACATTGTATGAATGTTTGCCAAATCCTTAAGTTTTGCTTCTTTTTGACAATTCGAATATTTCTTGCAGATTGGACCATTCCAATCCAACACTGGTGAGCGGGCTAAGTTGAAAGTAAAAGTTCGCTTGAATCTTCACGGAATCATTTCTATCGATTCAGCTATGGTAAGTACTCGAAGTGAGCAAGTGTATTGTTGTTCTATTTACCTATCCCTTGCCATGGCTAATTGTGGTTCTACAGATGTTGGAAGAGGAAGTTGAAGTCCCAGTCTCAGCTGCAGAGCAACCACCAAAGGAATCTGTAAAAATGGACACAGATGAAGCAGCAAATGATTCCTCTAAAACAGAAACTGATGTCAACATGGATGATGTGAAGACTTCTGTAGGCGTTGATAACGGAGTGCCAGAGTCTGAGGAAAGGCCTGCACAAATGGAAACTGATCATAAGGTTCCTAAATTATTACTTATTTTCTGTGTGGTTATGTTTGACCTATGATTTCACTTCCTAATTGGGCGTTAATTTTTTTTTGCCTGCTTGAATGTTCTTTTCCTCCCTGACATGTTAAGAATTTTTTTCTTCTGATAATTAGTTTGACACTTAAGCTTAAAATCTTTGAGCTTGATTTGGCAATCAGTAACATGGCCTGGAGTTTTTTATTCTTCAAATTCTAGTTTGATTCTGAAAATAATCAAGTTATCACTTGTTGATTAATTAAGATCTAGGGTACCTATTTTATCTGTCTCTCCTTGTTTTGTCAAATCTGATGCTGGTAATTTGAGCTCTTTATTGTATTGTTGCTTTGCTATTAAGAAACATGGTTATATAGGTATCATTTATCTTTATCAAACTGTGGAACGTCCTTTTATGCCTCTATTTAAATATCATCCTGCATTTGCCACAGATCGACTTGCGTTCAACATTCCATGTTTCCCCAAAACTTTATTTGAACTTGTAAGTTGGGTCTAAGTTGCAGTGCTTAAAGTTATTCTAAATTTATTGGATGGCCAAGTTGACCAATGTTTGGCAGTGGGCTTTCCATTTGTCCTTTTTGGATAAATGTGATCCCATGTCAAAAGCCACAGAAAATTTTAAAAAGAGGTTATATGCTGTCAAAGGAAGCCCTGGATAGAGTGGATATATATACGTTCAATTGAAAATGGACAGAACAATGAGATATGTATCTAGGCCTTTTAGATAAGCGGCCGCATTGCACTTGTAATAAAAGGTTCCCTTGCGTGGTTTGGGCGCCTAGGTGGGTCAAGTGGGTGCTTGACCCATGCTAGGTGAAAAAAGACTCTTGTGATTTTTTCTCTCTATAGAGTATTTCATCTTGAGGAATAATTATTGTTGCGAAATACTAAAGTTTTTGATGTGGTAGCACACGACTTGTAAGTGTTAAGGTGAACATTTGATGAAAATATGATAAATATTTTTGGCATTAATTATATAATGTTACTAATAAAATGATACTCTACGTTGTTATATTATGTAAATTACATTGTATGATTGATAGATATATTTTCTATGTTGAATTGTGAATTTAATGGATGGACTAATACACTAGCATTGGATAATTGTTAGCCATTTTTATCTGGCTCTCTCTATACAACAACAATAATAACAACCAAGTCTTATCCTACTAGTTGGGGTCTCTCTCTCTATATACTTTAAATATATATCACATAAAAACTCTTGCATATTGCATATGCATGCATATGCAGTGAGCCGATTGCTTTTCACATGGAAACATCTTTTAAATTCTTGGTCAAGGGTCTTCTCTCTTTTCATGTTTTTTTTTATTGTTGTCAATATTTTCAACTATTCTTGGAGATTAAAGATAGAATGTTGGGCAAAAGTTCCAGATAATTCAATTATGAATTATAATTGTTATTCCCAGCTGTTTGTTGGTTACATTGACCTATTAAACCTTATGGAATGCATATGTTTCAAATCCATGCTTATGACATTTAAACTTTTTTAACACTAGGTATTGGGGCCTGCATTCTTGGTTATATTTTAGAAAACAGGAAATATAGGGTGTAAAAATTAAGTTAACGCTTATAAATGTTCAAAAGACTAGTGCATGAGGTGTTTTCTAAGACAATTTACTAATGCTTGTTTGTATCTGGTTAGTGCATTAGGTGATCTTCTTTTTGTTTGTTTTGTGTATTTCTTTTATTGCCTTAATTTGGCCGATAACAAAGTTTGTGATGTGATACTGAAAGCAAACCTGACATCCTGAATATTGTTTTCTAGGAAAAGTAAAATCCTTTTATACTCTCCCATCCTTTCTTTTTCTTGGACTCCAGTGTTTTTTTCATGTGCACATTCTGAGAAGTGCTATTATGGATCTTTATTTTAATTGGTAACCTGAGATAATATTCTGCCACTCGTACATTTTTCCTTTTACCTATTGAGGTGAAATTTTCATCATTTTCAATTTTGATTTTTTTGTATAAATTGCATTTTTTTTTATTAACTATAAAGGTTATGTACTGCAGGTTGAAACTGTGAAAAAGAAGGTTAAGAAAACTAATGTTCCTGTCAAGGAGTTGGTTTATGGTGGGATGTCAGCTGAAGAACTACAGAAGTTTGTTGAAAAGGAGTTTGAAATGGCCCTTCAAGACAGAGTGATGGAGGAAACAAAGGACAAGAAAAATGCTGTGGAGGCATATGTGTATGACATGCGAAACAAGGTAAACAATATATATTTATTATTCTACTGTAGGATATATTTGTTTACTTTTCATTAAGATTCTAACAGCAAATCTACGTTCAGCTTTATGATAAGTACGAGACATTTGTCACATCCCCAGAGAAAGACGAGCTGATTGCAAAACTTCAGGAAGTTGAGGATTGGCTCTATGAAGATGGTGAAGATGAAACTAAGGGTGTTTATGTTGCTAAACTTGAGGAACTTCAAAAGGTAAAATTTTTGCTTTAGGCCTACCTGTACATTGGTGTTTAAAGAATCCCTTTGCTATGATGACGTTTGTCTTGAGTCCAGCAAGGTAACCCAATCGAGGAGCGATACAAGGAGTGGACAGAAAGAGGTCCTGCAATTGATCAACTTGTTTACTGCATTAATAGTTTCAGAGCAGCAGCCTTGTCAAATGATCCCAAGTTTGACCACATTGATATAGCTGAGAAACAGAAGGTACATTACTTTATGCCAACGGTTGTTTTAGCTCAGTATCAAAGTACGTTTTAGTGATGGATCTGCATCTCTCGGATTTCCATTCACTTGAAATGATGGTGCCTGTTATGGATTTGAGCGTGCTCTATTTCTGGTTGTTTTTAATTAAATTGTGCTTCCTTTTAGTTCCACTTGGAATTTAGGATATAGTCTAAGAAATTATGATGCATGATAATGCTATTTGTTCTACAGGTTGTCAGTGAGTGCGGCGAAGCTGAAGCATGGCTAAGGGAGAAACAGCAGCAGCAGGATGCTTCGCCCAAATATGCTACTCCGGTCCTTTTTTCTGCTGATATTAAAAGAAAGACAGAGGCCTTGGACAGGTGAGTTTTACAGATACATCAATCACATCTGAATCTACTCTTGTTTTTAGTGTCATCAGTAGGGGGCAATGCATTTTTTCTGCACTTCGAATCTCAAATTATATGTTTAGATTCAAATCCTTCACTCCTATCACATAACTGTTCTGTTGGATTTTATTTATTTATTCCAGGGTTTGCAAACCAATAATGACTAAGCCGCGACCTGCACCACCTAAAGTACAAACACCCCCTTCGACTCCAACACCTGGGGATCAATCTCAAGCTTCTGAGCCACAAAGCCATGGAGGGAATGCTTCAGGGGAGCATATGTCTGAGGAGGGCAGTCAAGCACCCCCAGCGGAAGCCACTGAGCCAATGGACACCGACAGATCCGAAAGTGCACCGTCAGCCTAAGAACATCAAACTTGGCTTCTCTTGTTCACTATTTGCTCGATCATTTTGGTTTTCAGCATCAGAGTAAAGGCTGTCTCTCTCTCTCTCTCTCTGAAGGGTGGGTCCTAAATGTGTGCCAGAGATTTTTTGCGTATCTTCTTGAATTCAGCAGTGTAATGAATCACAAGAAATTCTTACCTTCTGATCTGAACTCCCAAGTATGACTATTTATGAGATTCTTTTTTATCACATGAACCTGATAGGGAGATCAGAAGATTTCAGAGTCCTCTTCTATGGGTTGTTGATCTTCTTATGAGAAGTTGTTGATTTTCTTATGAAAGCTGGTGAAAATTATGATTTTCATAGTTCGCAAATGCTTGTGCTAAAATTAATTTCTTTAGCATTTTGAAATTTGAAATACTAAGTGTTTCAAGTAAAATTTGATATAATTAACGAACTTGATAGCATAAATTACTGTGTAAGTTGACTTTCACTGAAAATAGATGATTTATAAATTTTCTTTGTTACCATACAAAATAGTTTACATGTTAATTAATTATGTTATTTGAAGGATACAAAGAATAGAACGAAGACGTGGCATCTCAAGAGAGCCCAAAACACGTCGCCTTTTTAGCTTTACGATTCGTGCGAATGGGCAAAGGGTGTTCGATTTCGACGCGATTCACCCGGCGACGAGAGGGAAACAAAAGGAAGAGACAGTAGGCGAATGGAGTGAGCCAGTGATCTCGCCGGCAGCCCGAGCTGGCCGCTGACGTCCCCTCCGCTCTTCTCTTCCGCCTTCTCCTCTTCCTTTTCTACGTCGCCTTCTGCGCTGCTTTCTGCTGCCCGCAGAAGAGCGGCGACGAGGAGGTTGGTGTCCGCAGCCTGCTGTGCGAATGAATCAACTCCCGTGGACACCGCAGGTGCTTCTCGAAGAAGGGCGCTTCTGCTTGTGGGGATCTCAGTTCTTCCCTTCCTCGAACTTCAGGCGATCGCCACGGCTGATTTGTTGGCCACAGGTCAGTTTAAAATCTGCCCTTGTTGTTGTTTATTTCCCTTTTCGTACAAGTTATCTTCTTGAAGTTGATGGGGTTTCTTGTTAGTTATGCTTCGTTAAATTGTTGGTATTGGGAATTCTTTTCCTTCGGTTAATTTGAGTTGTTAGTGAAATGAAAAAGATTTATGCAATCTTGATTGCTTTTTAATATCATGAATTCTGGCCCGGTTGAGTGATAAATAATGTAAGAGATTTGGGCCTAGGTTCCTATGTTCATCTTCATCCTTCCTAATATTGTCAGGTTATTGGCTAACTTGGTATGCTGATATGCCATCCACCTTCTAACGATTTCAGAAGTTTGTTTCCTAACTATTTTTTTCTTTGTAATGGAAGTTTACGTATTATATAATGATATAGGGATGCATTGAGAACTAGAAATGTGGAATTACTTCACTATCATTTATTCTTCTTAATTAGTTATATGCTGTTGTTGTACAACCACTAAACGTTGATGAAGA
>JBBMKF010455851.1:0-11899 GCA_037834155.1 Curcuma caesia | reverse complement strand
TGGAGTTCCCATTATTATTGTTGATAGTGGAAGATTTAAGTGGCCAACTCGGTCCCGTGGTTTTTACCCAATTTGGGGTTTTCCACGCTAAAATTGGTGGCGTTCTAATTTCTGCTTGATTTAGCTATTTGTTATTGTCAGATTTGATTGACTGGTTTGCATTATCTATTTGATTACACAAAGTGGGAAAAAGAATTATTATCGTTCCGCTGTAGGTTATCTGATAACAGATTTATTGAGATCATTCTTTCCCAACAGAACTTGCCTGCTCTACCACTCTCATCCTTCAGCAAGCCAACCAATTAGCACAGCGGACATCCATGTGCCTGTGTCAGCAGCAAGTCGCGCAGTCGGGAAGACCAACTGCTCATGTGACGTCCATGCCATCTTCTCTTGTGTGGCATCCACACCGTCTGTCGCCATATCAAGTGCAGTATAGCTCAGCCACCGCAAGGGTCCTCGTCCAGCAATTAATCCTCTATCTGCAACCTCCTCCAGGTGCCGGTCCTCCATAGTCCTCCAATCACACGAAGAACCTATCCATCGCTCCAAGGCTAGCAAGCCCCGAGAGCTACACACTTTGAGCAAGTGGCCAAATGTCAACGGATTTGATGTGTCTTTACTAGTGTAACTATGTCTATGGACTAAATAGGTCATTATCGGTAGACCTATTCATCCTCGTAGGTTTTTTGGCAAAGTTTCAGCCATCAACGGATTTGAGATGTCTTTACTATAAGTTATTTGTTGCGAACTAGATAGATTTAGAAGGGTGAATCCATGCATCTAAATATAATTTTTTTTAAATCAAAACACTGCAGATTAATTACTTCGATCCAAGGAGAGAGGAGACGATGCCATTTGGGGGAAAGCACATGAAGAACCATGTGCAAGTAAAGAAACTGGGCTCTGGATCACAGACGGCGCCATGTCTCTCGCCTCTCCCCTCTCTCTAGATCACAGATGGCGCCATCTCTCTCTCTCTCTCTCTCTCTCTCTCTCTCTCTCTCCCTGAATGCAGAACAGTGAGCTACGGTAATGTAATTGATGGGCAAGCATGCAAAGCTTTCACTGTAACGGTGTAACGGGAAGGCAGCCAAACCCTCGTCTTTGCGACCTGTGGCGTTGGTCGAGACAACAATTTCTTGTGCTGGAACAACTGTTTCTTATTTAATTATTCTGCCAAAGCATTCGAGGAACCGACCCTCGTTAATATAATTATCATCGATGTGTACAGATATCTGGAAGATTAGAACAGGCCTTAACGTACGCTGACCGACGTACATGAATGGCTGCCAATGTTTCGGAAACGAAGATTTAAATATTTTGAAACTTATTGCAGGAATAGAGAAGATATTCATTACATCATGAACAGTCGGGTTGAGATATGCGTTCAGATTGACTCACCACCAACTATTGATATCGATATCGATATCGATATGGCATCCATATCCATATCTGCATGATACATAATGCGACTACGTACGTTGCTTGTATTAATTACCATGGGGATTCTGATGAGCTCTGTAATTTAAACTTGAAAGTTTTCCAGTCTGATTTGTGTTTTTGAGTCAGATTATTAATATAGTTTAGAAAATGGCGCAAAGAGACAATGCCTCGGGAACAGATTCCTTTTGGAGAGAAAAATTGGTAAGATAAGATTTCACGATGCAGCAGGAGGACCAGGCATTAATGGCGACTGGAACAACCGATTGAGCGAGATATTAAGCAAGGCGGTGGGCTGCGAATGGAGACACGACTTAAGCACCCAACTTGTTCGTCTATAAATTAGCTGAATCTCGCGCTATGAAATCAGTTCAATCTCCTTCTCGTCGAGTACTCGATCCTTGCTTTCAGCTTCGTTCTCTGTTTTGAGTGGCGGAGCGTGAGGAAGAAATGGAGATGCCGATGGAGGAGAAGTACTGGAAGGTGTGCAAGAAGCAGGGGTTGTTGAGACGATCAGCGAGCACGCGAGGGAGGAGCGCGGCGACGTCGTCGCGGGCGACGACGGTGACGCGGTCGCTGTCGGGGCGGTGCGCGAGGCTGGTGAAGGAGCAGCGGGCGAGGTTCTACATCGTTCGCCGCTGCATCGCCATGCTCGTCTGCTGGCGAGACTACTCCTAATGAGTGATTGTATTCCTTCCTTCGTCGGAGATGGTCCGTCTTCAGTACTGTAATCGCCGTCCGTGGAGGGAGGAATTGAGAGTTGGGTAGAAGAAGTGAGGAAGCGGTAGGGAACCCCTGTATACAGTCAGTGGTTTAAGATTCTGTAAACATCTTCTTCATGGTGATCCGATCCCCAACTGAAGCACATAAGTACAGTCTTGGAGTAATTAACATCTTGTTTAAGATTCTATAATGACCTTCCTGTCTGGTCGCTGTTCATACTGTTTCTGTTCATTGCATAGAGTAATGGCGCTCGAAGCTTATCGAAACAAATGATCAAGCGCTCCGGCGACATGGCCGGCGAGGAAGCGTCTCCTTCCAAGAACTGCACCACCTGCTTCATGGTCGATCTGGCCATCGGCTCCAGAATGAATAACAGAACGACCTTGATATGGCGGATCTTTGTTGGTCTGATATGGCGAAGTGGGTCAATGATAAATCCGATCAAGCAAGTCAATAGATTAATAGTCAAATTATATTTGACCGATTCAATAGTAATTTCATTTAGTCCGGCCCTAAAAAGCTCTCGGCCACACGATCGTATGTCTCGATCATCTCGGCCACTCGACCACATGTCTCGGTCATCTCAACCACTCGGTTGCGTGTCTCGGTCATCACAGTCATTTAGCCGAACGTCTTGGCCATCCCGGTCATTCAACCCCCTACGTCTTGGCCACTCAACAACTGACTCGACCACTCAGCTGCTTAACTCACTCATCTCAGTTACTCAGTTATGCATGCAATCGAATCGGCCACTCCGTCTTGGCCAACTCGACCACTCAATCTTGCTCTCGGACTCGACCAGCTCGGCTACTCAGTTTCCTTCTCAATCTTCTCAACGAACCCGATCACTTTGTCATTTTATTTAACTCCGGCTCGTCCTTCACGAATACCTCTCTACTGAAGGACAACTAAGCGTGCAAGCCCTGCCACAGGATAAAGGCGGTGACTAGATTGTCAGACTTGATCCCCCATATTTTCTCGAGCCGCCATTCTTAGCTAAAAGATAAAAATCGCCACACGATCAAGCCGTAGGACGGTTATGAGGTTCACAGACCTTGCCTCTTAGATGCGGCACTATCAGCTCACTTGTCAACAGGGACGGATCCAAGAAAAGGAGGTGGGCTGGACTTTGGGTGTCAAAGGGGTGGACTAAATAAAAAAAATTACAAAAAGAATCAATGTGTAATAATCTAATAGTGAATTTTTTTTTTACAAAAACTTTTTTATAATAGATAAAAAAATCTTTGGGATGGGCTAGAGCGTTGGATAGCCTTTGAGAAGATCCGTCCCTGCTTGTCAACAATGCACAAAACCTGTCCCCTCAAATACCACCACAACCTACTCATATATCAACAGAAACTTCTCCTTCAATGAGTATATAAACTCCTCTAAGTATAAAAAAACTCTCGATTCCCATACACTTCAAGTACTATTTCTTTGTCACTTTACTGTTTTTCTTTGTTGACTTGAATGTCGGAGTGGTCTTATCATGAATTCTTGGTATTTTACTAATTCGCTCATTCAGTTCTTTTCTTCCTTATGTTCTCCTCACCGGTGGAATTTATTTGGATGGAGATAATATTTCCTTGACTAATAATTTAACCGTCCATGATATTTAATCGGAAGAAACCCGAGACAATAAATTCTAAGTTCTGATCTTTTCCTCTGAAACTCTTCGTCGATCCTCATCAAAATCGCACCAGCAGAAAAATAATATATATTTTAAGAAGGAAAAGTTCAATTTTACGTTGATCTTAAAATTTATCTAAAGGAATAAATCTGTCTGAAAGGTACGGCGATATCTGAAGATGTGACACAATGATTCCTATGCGACTAAGAATTTATGATGCACGTTATATATCGTATTAATGTCCTACTCGATTCACATCGCCCACTTATCAGCATGCAAGCTAATAACTAATTGGACCAGCGTCAATTGGATTGATTTTGATAGACTTCTGTGTGAATTCTCTTAAAATAAATTAAATATTTATCAATAAATTTAAATTAAATATTTAAACAAGTCAATAAATTTAAACACATATTTATTTAATTTATTAATATTCATGAATAATATTTATGAATGAATCATATTTATCAACAAAATTTTTATTAATATAAATCAAATAAATTTAAAATATAGAAATTTTAAATGTCCAAATTCAAGTTATCTAGAAATTTATTGATGGCCAATTAAGTTCTAATTGTGTGTTTAATATAATAGGAAGAAATCAATTACTTTTAAACTTTTGTACAATCCAAATTGTAAAGTTGTATGAAATTAGGAAAAAAATGAAAATTTAAATATGCGTTATATATATTTGAAAATAAAAGTACATTATGTTATGATATGAAAATCTAACCTATAGCCTTCTCAAATAATTGGCACAATCTAGCAGTAGTAGAATCATCTAGTTCGAATCTTGACAATGGATGCAATCTAGAGGCTTGCAAGGAGTTGACCTAAACCTTAAGTGTAGGCCCCCATAGTTGACAAAAAAAATTCCTCAAGAAATTAAATAAAAACAAAATAAAACAAAACAAAGAGAGTAGATATATAGTTGACAAAAAGAACAATCTAGCAATGAACATACTAGATATTGTTTGCAATGAACGCTTGAGCATTACTTGTTCCGGATCGGCATCCAGGTTAGATCGATCAGCCAAACCAATCCATATAGTTGATCTGATTCTAAACACACTTGGGTTAGCTCTATCAAAAGACAAACTCGGGTTATTTTAATTTTGTCACCCACAGAGAGACATCCATTAATGCTAAAGAATTGAATATTCGTGAACAAGTTTAATATTTGACTTAGTAATTACGAGTTTATTTATATTCATTCAATATATGATGGATTAAATAAATAAATTTAAATAAATATTATTAAAGATTTTATCAATATGGTGAATAAAAAAATAAAAACTCTCAAAATCAAATTTACTAACTAATAAAATACATTTAAAAATATAAAAGTTTCAAAAGTAAATTTAAATGAAGAGCTCCATAATATCTAAATGAATCAAGTTCAAATCTAACTTAATTTAAGTTTAAATTTATAAAAGAAATCAAATCAAACTTAAAAATTCAAACTCAATTATCTTATTAAATAATTTAAATTAGCTCAAGAATAAAAAAAAATATGAGCTGTTTCAGTATGTTGTTGTTGTTGCTACTACTGCTGCTGCTAAAGCGAAGAGAGGATGATGAAGAGGAAGATAGGCGACGTAGGCTTAGCTTGCACTCATATCAAGATACTGATACCCTGTCACTCTCTGACTCAGACCTAAACAATGGAAAACTATCATGCCATTCATAATTGAGCCAAATTAAAACTATTCTGCCAACAACAGCTTAATTACAGTTTTGGATGCTTCGATAGGGCCATGCACTATATAATTTTCACCTCTCAATGTATAGTTTCATGTGTATATATATATAAGCTTTGCACTGTGCTCTATCTGTTAGCGATCTCTATAAATCATGGTGGATGTGTTGTTCCTAAAAGCTTTTGCTATATTTCCTTAAGCTAGAAAATTACTTCACTATTAATTAATTCTTTAAATCAAATTGGTTTAAAAAAATTATATTGTTTTTTATAAACAAAACAAAAGGGCACTGTCATAAGTACTCATGATCACTATATCAGACCCCAATCTTGAACATGTAACATCATCAATTCCAACATCAGTTCTGTGGCTAGACAAGACAATACCCTCAGTTAATGCACTCAGTCAAATTAAAGAAGCAACCTTTTGTTTTTTAACTTTGATAATCCAAAAATTAATTATTAAAAGATATCAATCTTTGCCTAAATATTTGAAAAGGTTAACAATATAAGTTAATTACCTAGGGATACTTAAAAGTAATCAGATTTATAATAGGTATTTTAAATGACTTTTATTGCATTGAAGAATTTAGTATTCATCTACTCTTTGTACTTGTCATAGATTTTACTGCTTTATATATAAAATTATTGGTTGCATTTATATATATAAATATAATTTCTCCTATCATCAACTTGGATCACCTTGAATTAGTATTTGTTTATCCCATCCTTATGAGTAAATCCATATATGCATTCATTTTTATATTTTTCATATTTGTGATATTAACTTTTTTTTCTCTCTAAATATTACTTTGTATTTTATAAAACTACCCAATAATTACACAAGACTCCATATATAATATATAAGCTCCTCTCCATTTTGATGATTTATATATTCTCTAATTTATTAATAATTGTTTCATCAATCTTTTTCAACATATAATTTCTTAAATATTTTCTCCACAATCAAAGTTAAAATTAAGTAAAATGATTGTTTCCTCTTCACAAAATTTTGACCTAAATCATTCAAGTATCATAGAAAACCAATTAAGTGGACTCCAATATATAATTCTCTTCCCCTTAATCACCTTCTTTGGCACATAATAAACCAGAAGAAGAATGTTTTGTGAGCCAAAATTAATTTAGGTGTCATGACGAATGTTATAGTGTGATAGGGACCAAACCTGCCCTTTCCCCATTAATCAATACGATTAAATTATATGGTTGGTGATGCACTAAACAAAGCTGAAATTCGCCACCCTACGCCAAGAAAACCACACTTGTTCATGCATTTATTACCAAGCACAACTCTATATCGATCGATCCATCTCGCCACAAGATTCTCTCCAATTTAATCTTTTCTTTTAGAGTCGCAATTGAGTTCTTCACCTTTCATTCGATTTGCTTCTTCTTCTTCTTTATGGAGCAAAGAAAAAATTGGATGTGGAGGAGAAATTTGAAGCCAGATGTTGTTGGCTCCTCGCAATTGCTCTCTCACGATCCGGCATGGGAGGAGAAGGCATTCGCCGAGGACTCCGCCGGCCTCCTCGGGGACTGCATCTGGCCGCCGAGGTCCTACTCTTGCAGCTTCTGCCGGCGAGAGTTCCGGTCGGCGCAGGCGCTGGGCGGCCACATGAACTCCCACCGCCGTGACCGCGCGAGGCTCAAGCAATGGGCAGTCGAAGAAGCCGCTGACGATCACGGTCCCGTGGTGCCGTCGAGGCCTAATAATGTCGTTGCACTGCCTCCACCTCAGTCTCTAATTAGGGTTTCAGAAGTGAGCAGAACTACTACTGCTGCTGCTGCTGCTTCTACTGCATCGTCGCTGCGCAAGCGAGACATGGAGGATGAGGAAAGCTTCAGGAAGAAGAGATGGAGAGTGGAAGAGGAAAGCTTCAGGAAGAAGAGATGGAGAGTGGAAGAGGAAAGCTTCAAATTGCTCGCTCCTTGTCCTGTAGAGGAATTGGACCTGGAGCTTAGGTTGGGCAGTAGTACAAACCTGCAGTCACAGTGTAATCTAATTTAACTGCTTCCAAATTAAACCCCTTCCAAGTTTCTATCAGTACTGATGATCTTCTTCAAGATATGACAATTAATTACTAGTTTTCTTCAGATCAAACTTTGGATTAGTTTGCTAAAAGGTCTTCGAAACTTCAATCTTTTCTGAATGTATCGCACTGTTGTCCTCTTCATTGGACATTTCTTGACTTGATTGATAGTACAGACATGCAGTACTTACGTGACTGACACATATCATGAGAACTATATATATATATCACATGCAACTAATTGGTTAATTGGTAGAATAATATATATTGACGAAGAATATATATCACTGGCTAATTAAGTTAAAATGTTTTAGTCCATTTAATTTTTCTATGTTTTCAAAAGGATAAATATGATTTTTATTTTTAAATTTTGAAATGTTTGGACTATTGGTAGTAACTTTAAGATCCTAGCTCACACTTGGAATTCGAATCCATTCTAGGTGATCATTAGATCATGCATGTTTTATGTCCTTTACTTTTAAGTTAATAGACTATATTCACATGTACCCTCCCTCTTTGAGAAGTCATCGAATTAAAGACGAGTTCCCTACTTAGAGCTCGACTCCTGAACTCCCTGACTAGCTCGATCTTCAAGCTCTCCATTTTGTTCAGCCTCTCGAGGTTTCTTAAACACAATGACTCGATAGCTGTATTAGTAAACTTTTACATCTTACACACTAGCTAAATTGGTAATAGCATAGAACACAAATATCTGCAGGAGGAACTAATTTGAGGTGAATGCTCAAGTTTTGAATTAGGTGGGAATTAATATTTGCAGTGGTATTTTCTTGAGGCGTGTTTGTCACCTCATCTGTGGCTGTTGTACTGATCATCACATGGAAGATGATGGGAATAATGTCATACAGTACTGACGGTAAAGAGATGAAAGAATCCAGGTACAGGAGCAGGAGACACAATGCAGCATGGGGACTTGTTCAACTGATCGACAGATGCTGTAATAGCATTCTCCACCAGCGTACTTAATTGGATGGATATATACAGATGGATGCAGATCACACCAGCAGGGAATCGGCAACAAGCTAACACTAGATTCACCTTTGCTTTCAGTCAAAGAAGAATTAGCTAGCTCTAAATAATCATCACTTAATGACCTGAAATGTTTTCCCTCAATGGAGCTATTATCTGGGTAGAATTGTAAACTGCTCAACTCCACATCTAACAAATCTGTCTTGCTTTCTGTAGCAAAGTATGCATTAGCATCATCAAATAAGTGATATATTGTTCCATGCACATAAGTCATTCCAAGTGCCTTGTGTAGCTCTGCCTCAATGTGTGAACCGTGAAATCTGCTTTCTGTTAAAGAACTAGTCTTACTATCCTAATTCTTTTCTGTTTCCTTGTATGAAATGTCTTTGAGACTGAGATCATAAACATGATTTTCTTTAGAAGCAATTGAGATACAATCAAAATTTAATTGGTTCCACACCTATTTTTTTTCCTCATTTTGGTTGATGATAAATTCAGACATTTTGCCTTCAGTTATGGTATTTGGGTAATTACCAAATCGTGATTCTTCATGGAATCTGACAAAAAGCTGTTGCACCTATCCTTAACTGAATATTCATCTCTATCCAATATTGCATCTGTTTCTAGTTTGTGATCCACAAATTTTTGTGAAGAAGTATGATCAACCAAGAAAAAGGATAACATGTTAGGGTGGTCCATGGTCAAAAGCTGTTGACGCTGGACTGAAGTAAATGAACCAAAGTTTGATGCCGAATCATTTCCTATTTATGTTTTTTCCCAACTTAGGTATTTATGTGAATATGGTTCTACTGATTTTCGTTTCTTAGTTGAAGAAGAACCAAAATTCATAGTAATGCTTTATCATACTACATTTGATATTATAAGATAAGCTTCTTGTGTATTAGACTAACAATAACTAATTTGTTGCCAAAAGTCTATCTCTTGACGCATCCCAATTTCCTACTGCCATTCCAAAAGCTCTCCATCCCTGCTACCATTCCAAAAGTTCTCCATCCCTCTTGCTGCATCCCAAGTTCACCTGTCATTGCATTTCCATATACAAAATAATACAAAAACTTTAGGAAAAAAAAGTTTTATACTTCCATGGCTCTAGCTCTTCAATTTGTGCAAAATTCAGAAAGTAAAAATGTATGAGTGATTACACATGCTAGTAAACTCAAATGTAAAATGTTATAAATTAAATTTATACCTCAGTCAGTGGGATAACTAGTAAACTTCTAATTATCAATTTAATCTATAGGTTAAATCAATTATCAAATATTATTTTTCAACCTAAAATAATAAAGATAAAATGTATCATTTATTTTTTAAATATACTTTTTGAGTTGAAGCAAAAAAACATAAATAAAACATTTTAACATCATACCTTAGTCTTTTTAGTCACTCTATGTCATTTTCAACATCAATCTCCACCGCACATCAACATTTCTACTGTTGTAGGAACTAAAAAAGCACGATACTTGTCAATAACATGACTTCCAATACTAAAAGTTACCTTTGAAGCTACTGTGGTAATGGGTATTGCTAATATATCTCTAGTCAAAGTTGACAACACTGAAAATTTATATGTATTGAGCTTCCACCAACCAAGAGCATCAAATACATCATTTGGATTATGCCTATGACACCCTTCCTTAGATACACATCTAGCTCAGATTTTTCAGATTGTACCATTTCAATTTCTTTTAAATAAGAAGAGAATTCAGTCCATCCAGAAAAATATAGTATGTTCTCTATTGCTTTGAGTTGAATTGTTATTATCTTAAGATTCAGAGTTGCTTTTTGATCCTTGAAGCTTTTTCACAACTGCATTTGAATATTCCTTATAAATTGCATACAAAAGCCTTTGAACCTCTTTAATATTACTCTCTGATTCAAATGAGTTATAAAGTTTAAGAAAAGTCATTTTGCATCTAGGATCCAAACTTGAACCAACATCCATTGATAAATTGCACTCACCCCAATATTTATCAAACTTTCCCTTCATTTTTGCACCATTTTTCTAATAAACTCTTCTTCATCACAAGATTTCTTATCCAAGATTACTTTTACTCAATATACTTCATTAAGAAAAATATTGGCAATAGGATACTCACTTTCAGAAATAATTTTGGTTGTTTCATCGAATACTTTTAAAATTAAAAATATATACTTTATGCAATTTCTCCCAATCTTCTTCTATTGGACAAAGAATGTAGCTAAGTTCCTGATCTTTATATCTTGGAAAACTTCTTTGAAAGCAATTGTTATTCTCAACATGTCATAAGTTGAATTCCATCTCGTCTTACAATCATCAACCAATCTTCTTTCTTGTAACTTTAATTGTTTTACAATTTCAACAAATTGAATAAGTCTAGCATCCATTCTTCTAATGAAATCCATGCTCTGATGAATTACATGAATAATATCTTTAATTTCATTGAGGTCATCCAAATGACGCCGGACAGAATAGTGATTATTCCGAAGACAGAAGATTGGAGGAGAATTGAGAAGGGATAAAGATTGAGAAATTGAAAAACGAGTAGAAAGCCGCTGACGGCGCCCGCTTCTAGATTTTTACCAAAAAAAAAATTTATTAATCAATCAAACTAGTCATAAATGGCTAAACACGCTTATAAATAGACTATAAACTAAAACCCTAACTTGACAAAGTCAAAAATACCAAAAAAACTAAAAATGAAAAATTAATATAAATAGTAAAAAATAAGTTCAGAGATGCGGATGGAGCACTAAATGATGTCGGATAGGGCCGAAAGTGAGTCGGTACGGATTTTACCCGATACCGAATAAAGGTATCTAAAAGAGCTTATAGCGCATCCGACCGTGCCTCGTTCTGATTCCCGAGTCAAAAGTTATGACCCGTTGAAGTTCGACTCCTCATGTGTTGCCCCTGCATCACACTGCTCACCTCGCCATTACTCGCTCGCCATCGCCGCCACCTTCGCTCACAATTCTTCGGCGTTAAAAAAAATAAAGGATAATTTTGAGAAAAAAATTTCATTAACCCCCGGAATCGCTAAAAACCTTAGACTGGTGAGGTAATCGAATTCCAAAGTTATAAACCATTTGTTAACGTTTTGTTGATGTGGCAGTAAAGCTGCATTACTTTGATAACCTTAGACAAATAACCAAGATTATCCACGACCACCATGAACCAAACGCGTCCTAAATAAATATGTTTCATTTTGTTATTATGTTTATGATCTAAACTAATAGTTGAACCCCTTTCTTAGGGATATCTAGCCAATATGACACAAGAGCTTAAGGTTAGAATATGTTAACAAATTGACTTTAAGCGAGAAATGATAATTTGACACAAGCTTAAGGTTAGGATGTGTTAAAGAATTC
>JBBMKF010455840.1:0-11899 GCA_037834155.1 Curcuma caesia | reverse complement strand
ATAAATAACACTCATTAAAGAATAATTGTCATTAGAATGAATATAATTATTATAGTGGTCTTATTACAATCAAATATTTATATGCCGCTTAATTCTAGAAGTAATTAAGGGTGCAAACGAGTTGAATTGAATCGAATAATATAAAAGTATTGATATTCAAATTTGAGCTTGAAACATATATATGACATTCGAATTTGATTCAAAATATCAATAATTTTATTTTGAATTTGATTCATATTCATTTTGAATTTGATTCGAGCTCGAATTCAATTAGAATTATTCAAACTTTAATTCGAATTAAATTTTAGTTTGAAATGTCTTAAATTATCCAAGTTTGATTCTAATTATTTGAATCTTAATTCGAACATAATTAAATTTTAATTCAAAATGCTTTAATTCGAGCGGCTCGCCAATAGTTAAACAGAATATTATACATTCAAATTCGACTCAAAAAATTATCGAACATTTTTGAATTCAGCTCGAATTCGATAATTCTAAATACGAATCAAATATTATTCGAACTAGCTCGCAAGCCGGTTCGATTTGTTTGCACTCCTATCAGTAATTAAGAGGACATTTTGGAAATTTGATTTTGTATTTTTTAAGTGGGCGCATTTTGAAACAAAAATAAAAAATAAAAAGTAGGGATGTTTTGATAATATTGCAATCTTCGAGCTTCTCGTTTATTGCAACGTAAAAACTCTATCCGCGACGTTGCTTCTCCTCAGCCCATCGTCGCGAGGACCAAGCTCGTGTAGTCGATCACAGAGAAGAATATAAAGGAGGGAGTCCTGTTCTGAAGACTGAAGGTGATAAGATAATTGGTTAAGAATCATAAGACTGACGCTATTTGATCTTTTGATAGGTTTTTTTCATTCGTATTTAATTTGATCGATTCTGTTCAGGAATCAGAACTTGTACTGGATGACAGAGATTATTTAGGCTAAATTCATCAGTCACCTCTTACAAAACTGTACGTCATTCTCTATTCTTGCAGTCACCAATACACACTACTTCTCCAGCTCGATGGTTTAAGCAGAACATCCATCCACTCCACTTGTACTCACTTTTCAGTTAATTTCAAACGTGGAACAACGTTCATGGACTGCAACTCCTGATAACGTATGTTAACACAGGAGAAAATAAAATAAAATGAATGAGACCATTATATTCATCCTTATACATAAGATTTGAATATAATACAATATAATATAATATAATAGACGGAAATTAATCAAGCATGGAATGACACTATACGACAATTTAAGTTCTTACTAACCTGGAATAGAAGCTTACAGGCGTATGGAAGTTTGACGGTGGATATATTTTCACCATTTTTACATGTTGAACAAAAGGGCATCTTCAACTTGTAGTTATAGTACCCTAAGAGACCACACTGTCTGCAGACCTGCAAGTAAGGATAGTGATTTTAAGTCAGTAACTGACTGATAGTGCACATTACTGATGTAGGAACATGAATTGAACAATCCACATTGATCCAACGGGCATTCATTCAGCTTGTTCGGGTACCTGAACTTCGAATGGGTCACTGGACAACATCAAACGTTCAAATATCACCATACTCGCACCATATGCTATCAGACAGTCGCGTTCCATTTCTCCTATACGCAATCCTGCAAAAGGAAACAATAAAGAAAATTTTAGTTGAAGATTAAAGCTACCAACATTTGTTGGCAGTTTCAAATGCGATTATGATCAAGCAACCTCCATCTTGGCTTCTTCCTATAGTAGGTTGTCTAGTCAGCAGCACACGACGCCCTGTAGCGCGAGCATGCATTTTATCAATTACCTGTAGGTCAAGAAGATGATGAACATTATTTACCAAAAAGTCTATGCTGGAATACCAACAAAATGATTGATATTTCATGGTTACATATTTGAACAACGAGCAGGGATTTCACATTGTATAACAATCTCACAATAAATATGGCATTTCTCAACAAGTAAAGATAAATTTATATATAAAGGTTCCAAATTAACCTACATGTCCAAATAAAATATGCTAAAGCTAATATGAAATTTTTATCACGACAAACTTATAGACATGATAAAAAAACTCCAAAAATCATAGGAAATGGATCCTGTTGGATATTCAGGGCTACTCACATAAACTAGATATATGCTTGTTATAATAAGTAGATACCCTATGTTCAAAATACGATTTGAGAACTAAGACCAGACTAGATGACAATAGCATGCAGCTGTCTTATCCTTGCCAGCTAATAGCAATGCCTGCCTGATCAACAAGTGGTTATTCTCACATGTAGAAGGTTTATTAAACCTTCTTCTTTGAATCTGCTCCTTTATTTTCCGTCATACAAAATATTTCTAAGTTTGTTATGGAAATACTTCATGTCCCTACTTTATTGTCAGATTCAATAGTGCCTCCTCCTCCATTGTATGCTGTGTGCTCCTATTTCATTTTCTTCCCCACTCTAACAACAGAACCTAAAACAATGCAAACTTACAGGAGCTAAGCATGTAATAACCACTTGAGATTCTGCTACCCTCGTGTCGCCAAACTATAGTCCCTGAGCTACCTATGGTTCAGACTGTCCCATTGTTCTTAGAAAATAACCTTACAAATGCACAACTACAAAAGTACACACATGATTCCACATTATTATTTTTTTACTTGTCATCCTCAATGACATTTTGGAACTAATTTTTCTTCCATCCTCCTAATAAATCCACAGGTGGAAATGTTGTTTATTATGCAAACATCATCAGAGTTTACAAGTATTGTAAACCAATCAAGGGCGGGATTCGAGGAGAAGACATCATGCATATTTATGGTGTTGATTATCTTCATAATTTTTCTCCTATAGATTAGATCACACGTTCAACTCATACTGGCCTAGAGAATGTTTCAATGTAGCCAGTACTGTATTTCTTCAGGCTAGGGATGTGTAGCATTTCCAATAAGACTGACATGTTTGAGAATCTGATTCCCTATTTTTTTTCTTGTGCTTCTTTAAAAACTTGATCCCACTTCATACAATCCTCAGATGACTTGTTATTAGTCCTTAAAACTGTCTTAGGATTAAGAAGGCAATCAAAAATTTATAGTTACAAGGATGATGATAGAAATAAAGTTTTTGGCTTACTAAGCGATATTTAGTAGCATTGTTGACACCTAACAACAACATCGCACAAACCATGAATGACAAAAAATATGTTGATAGCAGAGAAACATTTCAGAACAAGATAATCTCATTGAAAGTTTGCCAAATCTCTTTGCAAGGAGGACAAATGAGAAATGAAATATATGTGTACAATTACCATATGTTTCGACTTCTGATAGTAGATTGGCCCCATGAAAATGTATGCTCCTATTGGGCAGCCCGTAATGCCTGGAACATTCAAATTACAGGTCAAATATTTTCTGGTCAGCAGAACAAGTTGAAATAACAGATAAGGAAAAGGTCACGAGACTCCTGAATATAGACAAAAAACACAGAGCAGACACAAACTTGAATGAATATGCACAAGTAGATGTGCATTGTACTCATTTTGAGGCCAACTCATGTTTCATGAGCCAGATCACAGACCTTTTCAACTAAGCTATCAAATTACATAAAGCTTTGCAAGACAAACCCAAGCAACTTGTAGGCTCATGCAAATCAAGACGGTATTATGAAAGGCTTGATATAAAAATAGAGAAAAACTCATCAAGTTCCTTCCAAAGTTTATTTACTTTATATAAACTATTGATAAAGAAGCTCAAATCTTGAAGTAATTTCTTATAAGAAAAAACATACCTGAGTAGAGGAAATCTTTGCCGTTGTAGCAAAATCCGTGCTTCACAAGTGTATTGCTGGAATTTTACAAAATATGTAAGTACATGGTCATGGCCAGAAAACTATTGTATTAAAGGAAACACACCTTATGTCTTCAAGCTTATCAGCATGGACACTGGGTTCTTCAAATGCATCACCATAATGAAATTCACCACAAGAAACACCAGCTTTTCCACCAATAAGCTCAAGCATTTTGCCTATTGTCATCCCACTATTAATTGCAACTGATGTTAGAGCCAGTAATTATGTTTTGAAGGTGGAAACCTAAATTCCAAACTATGAGGAGATTTCAAGCAATAATAGGAAAATCAATGATAGCAATTTTGGGAGAATACTAATATAATCTCTGCAGTAACATATAAATATGAATTCAAAAGAATTGTATGATGAATGAGAAAAGCTGAGAGAAGAAATTTTTGCATTTCTCTTCCACATCAAAAGGCGTATAGAAATTTTAGGAAAAAGGAAAAAAAGAAAGAGGAAAAAGCAAACCCTTTAATTAGGAATTCATATAATAGACGAGAATACTACCCATAAATAATGAACCAGATACCAAAAAATAAATGAATCCCCGAGAAATAGCCACAAATTAATCCTCTAATTGATACTATTTTCTGAAACTCCCTAAGGTGGTGGATAGACATTGTCCATCCTCAACTTGTTAATTAATGTGTGAAACTAACTAAGGAATGCCAACTCCCTTTGTGAGCAAGTTTGCTAGTTGGGACACTGAAGGTATATAAGGAGTACAAATGAGATCATAGTCTAGTCTAGTGTGGAACTCAAGTAACCACTATGACTAGTACAACTAGGTCACTGCAATTGCTACCGAACACCGACGATGTCTAAGCAAATGTATTCCAGTGACTGAGCAACTAGGCATTACAACTATGACATGGCAAGTCATACACCACAAGTGTAATATAACTGTCATAACTAAAACCTTAAAAAGTTTTGCAATTCTCCAGATTTCCAACCCTTGTAATCTTCAGGAAAGATAAGCCTGGAGATAGGATTTTCTATGTAATTTGAACATGGAAATCTCCTTCAATCCATGCATCATCCATGTGCGACAGATTGTGACTCCACATTATATTGTAACACAGGTCATTGCATACAACTGTAAGTGCCACATCAAATGAGAGATGGACCTAATGAGCAAATTGCAGCAGTGATGTACTAAGTTAGGCGAGTACAAAAATTTCACAGAACAAAGTCTATTAGATTAGCATCCAAGGAAGATACTTGACCTTACCATATTTTTTTTTCTCAAACTCGTTCAGCATATCTTATGCCGAATAGTCAAAATTACACACTTTAAACACAAAATAGATAGCAAAAGAAAGATATTTCTTTACTTAGTAAAGGAATCAACAAATAGTCAACCATCTTTTACTTATTTAATAAACCAACCCTAGTTCAACAAGGATTATACTAAAAATGAGATTATTCTCGGATCCAAATAAAGAATTGATAAGTGAAAATACCTAGATAAACCACTAGGAAAAAAACTACAATAACTAATATATCATACTACAGAACAATGAATGTAATTGTGCATGAATATGGCAGTAGCTTTAGACATCCCAAATAATTGTTCATTTTAAAATATTGAAAAGCTCTAAACTGCAAACAAGAATGGAATACAGTTCATACCTAGCAAATTCATGTGGATTTATAATTAAATCAGGGCATATCCCACGCTCCGAAAATGGCAAATCTTCCTGCTGAACTATGGTGCCACAAACACCTTTTTGTCCATGTCTGCTACTAAATTTATCCCCTATCTAGAGAAGGAATAATTTCAAATGTGTTATAGAAAGAACAATACACTAGCGATTTAGTTTTCAATAGAGCTCAATTTGGAATAACATCCAGCAAGTTGACCACAAATAGATGGCATACCCATGACTTAATGGTGATGAAGAAGAACACTATATAGACAGATTCCTAATCTTCTACATGGTTCAAAACTGGGTGGAAATTGCTTGACAACTTTAGAATCAAATAGTGTGTCTTAAGTTTACAAATCAAACACCTATCCTTTCCTCAGTGCAAGATGTTCTTTAAAAAATAATGGTACATTTGATGTGTTATGCTAGATAAGATGGACGTATGAATTATCTAACTACTACTAATGAATTTCAGTAAGCTACATTCATATAAAAGTTCCTTTAACAAGTTACTGATGAGAAATTTGATCAGTTTGACGATGAAATATGGCTCATGAGCATAAAGCTAATAATCTCACCTCTGGCCGTTGAGTGCGACGGATCATACATTTGATATGTAAGTTTTTGGTATCTGAGCAAAGCATCACGCGATCAACCACACAAGTTTCACCTTCAGGGCCTTTGTACACAGCAGGTGTTTTTCGATACTCTCTGGAACAGAAGGAATACAACATTAACATCTCTTTGCATTTCTTGAAATTGTAGGGAAGTGTCACTTACTCATCTTTTAAACCCGTTAGACCACCAATTTTCTTTCTCGTATTTATTGGAGTTTCTTTGTTGACATAAATGTCATTGTTCCGAATTATCTCCCCAGGAGCAGCAATTCCATCATCATCTAATATCTGTTCAGAACCGAATGGATATCAACACTTTAAATTGAAGAATTCTAGATGGAAATGTGGCAGGTAGCAGAAAATTTAGCAACGCAAAGTAGTGATAAAAGAAACAGATATCAGTGAGATGAGATCATGAATTTTAGATGTTTATCCATAAGAAAGTAGACTTGAAAGCATAGTTTTATAAACTAGTTAGCTCTTGCTGAGTGACTAGTACATACCAGTGTAGTCGATCACAAAGCACATACAGAAAGACTCAATCAAACTTTTTAAATAGATTTTCTTTTATCTCCCTCGTAAGTCCGGATTCCAGGTCTTGCTTGCATTGCAACAGAAGACGACCCGCATCCTCTCCAGCAATAGGTTCCCTCCCTTTTCCTCTCTGATATCATCATTTCTCTATTGTCATATACTACCCACTTATACAGTGTAGGTGCAGTCAATTTACATTATATTGCAAGATGAATTTTCTTTCCTTTTTTACCTTGGCTGGAAGTACAAAGGCAATCACAACCATTACTAATGAAGAAGACAGGTAAATGTGGTTGCCAATCCTTGTCATGGTAGGCATAAGCAAATTCTCATAGTTCAATTGAAAATATGAACATCAAACCCATGATCCTACTTGCCAAAATTTGACTCACGAGAGAGGCTGGATTGGAGGAGAGAAAAAACGATGATTGTTTAGATTCCTACAGGCCAGAGGAAAGAGTGGTTATATGACTTAATACATATGAGAACTCTCTCTTCTCAGCAACAGATTGAACAAAAACCTAACTCCATTAACTTTTACAACTTCAAGGACCTATTACACCGGAAATTCTCTCTTTCCTAATCCCCTCAAGGAAGCCGGGGTTATATATCATAGTCATTCTGTCGTAGCAATTAGTGCTTTCAATAAGATTGTCCAAGTTCGTATTCCTAAGGGCAGGGCCGTCTCAACCATTGTTGAGGCCCTAGGCAAAAGAAAAATATATAAATATATAATATTTTTAAATTAATATTAATTTTTAAAAATAATTTTTTATATAAAATTTAGTTTTCTATTTTTGAGATGTAAAATTATTAATTAAAATTTTATGTGAAGGAACAAAATTATTAATTAAAATTTAGTTGGATAATATTTTTTTTTAATTGATAAAATTATTAAAGTATTATCTTCTATTAAAAATTTAACTAATTTTTCATTTAATTTTTTAATTGATTTTTTTTAGTTTTGATTTTTATTATTAGTAACAAATCTATCAAAGAGTACTTTTTTGAGATTGAATGAATTCTTTTATTTTTTTAAACATTTTGTATATTCAGAATTATATTTATGTCGTGTACTTTCAATTTGATGATACTTTCTAGTTTGACACTATTAGTTGCACAAATATAATAAAAGAATAATTGATCCAAATTAAAAAAAAATTATGTAAGAGATTATTCTCAAGCATCAAAGAACAATCTTTAAGTATCAAATTTTGTTACAAATCATACCAAATTAAATATTATGATTCATAAAAATCTATGAAAACTAACATGCCAAGTGCAAAATCTAAATTTTTTTCATTAAAAAATATGAAGAGAATATGAAGATGGTCATTTTTTTATTTATATAATAAAAAAGAATCATTTGATGCTTTAAAAAATTAGTATATTACTTTGTGTAGAATAGATAAGGAACCCTTGCTTCCTATTCCTATCAAAGAAGAGGAAGAAAAAGAAAAGAAGGGAGATTACTGTAATGAAGGAGGAGAAGAAATTCTTTGACCCAAGAGAAGGGAAGGACACATATAACTGACAAGAGAGAAAAAGGATACGGAAACATCGACGAGAGAGGAGGACACAATCACTTGCGAGAAAGGAAAAAGGTGCAGGAATATTGACGAGAGAGGTGGAAGTGTTAGAGATCACTTGTGAGAGAGAAAGAATGTTGGAATACTAATGAAAGAGGGGAAGTGCTAGAGATCACTGACGCGGCAGGACATATGTTTTTGAGAGATCAATACAGAAAAAGAAGAGTCGATTATATTTTTTTAAAATAAGATATACAATTAAAATAAATAATCAAAAAATCTACAACAAATAAAATCAAAATAATCTAAAAATAAAAATAAAATTTTTAAGAAAATTAAATATAAATAATATTTATAATATTAAAAATTAGGGGTCCCAATATAATTGGGGCCCTACAAAGACGGAGCCATGTGAGGGTTGTCCGAGCTATAGCTCAGTCCTAATGTAGTCCAAAATAAATAAGTTCTCACATAGCTTATTATTATCTATATTATATTAGGTATTAAATTTTTTAACAAAATAAATCAAAAAACTAATCAAATCATCAAACACGAAATGAAGGTACTGAATTAAAATCGGATCGGGGTCGAACAAAATCCATAAGGTAGGCGCGAAGATAAGAAATTGGTCCAAACCAGGATTGATTTGGATCTGATTTGACCAAGTTATGGTTGAACTAAGTTTAATTAGATTAAATTAATTCAATCGATTTAAAACGAGTTAGAGAATTTTTGAGAAAATAGTACCTCGCTCCACCCGCCTCATGCACAAGCATTCACGCACCGACTTCTTCTCCGTCTTCTTCGTCTTCTTATCTTCTCCTTCCTTCAATTGTTTTTTTTCCCAACTGTAACTTAATTATTTTTCTCTTCTCTTTCTCCAATAGCAGTTCTCTTTTTTTTCTTTCTCTTCTCAAAAGCAACAACCCTCCTTCCCTTTTTTTTGTTATTTTCCAATAGACCAACAAGAACCCTAGTCCTTCCTCTTCAACAAGAGTAGTCCTTGTTTTGTCTTTTCTTGTCATCGGAGCTAGTTGAGAGAGTAGGATTTCTGTTGTCTTTTCCTTTCATTCTTGTAATTGTTTTGTTGTTTATTTTTCTTTTCCCTTAGCCAGTTCAAGCAAACTAATAATAGTTTCTACTGTTCTGTTTGATTTATCTTTAGTATTTTGGTTTACTTTATTTCTCGTTTTCGGTCAAAAGTCAATAGTGGGAAGAATAAGTCACCATAGTAGTTTTCCAACTCATAATAGGAAGCTCTAATTTTTATTTTGTCCAGCCTTTTTGTCCTTCTCCCTAAGTCCAGTAAACAACAAGTAGTTTATTTGATAGTAGCAGATATTGAATAGTAATTTAGAATATATTGAGACAATGAGATCAATATTCGATATAACATATGTTGAATGTCGCCTTTGGAGAAAACGAAAATTAGTCAACTCTACCAGAGATGGTGAAGTGAGAAAGAGGAGAGTAAGATGTTGCGGTAAAAGTAAGAATTCCAAACTCTAATTCAAGTCTCCCCCAAGTATAATTCCTGAATCCATCCCTAGGGCCCTAGGCATAGGCCACAATGGCTTATGGCTTAAGCCGGCATAAGACAGCCATTGTTTGTATACGCTGTCCCTTGCATTTAATCTATATTGAAATTAAGTTATACACATTTGATTAATATATACCATTGTTCCTTATGCCGCATCTGTAGCAAGTTGGATAGGTCACTCATTAACAAAGCTTGATTAGAAGCAGAACTTCGAGGGTATGTAAACTTCACCCCATCGGGTTGCTTATCCGATCACTCAGTGTGTATTATTTCTATATTGGATGTTAAATATTACTATTTACACATTTAGCTATATACTAAGTATATACATATAATTAATTAATATCACCTGATTGAAATTAAAAAAGGTCTATAATTAGATATATAACACTGATATAATATTATATAATACTGCAATATACATTATAACAGTGATTTTAATATAACCGGTTTAATTAAATTTGTTATATTAAAATTTAAAAATCCCTAATCAGAATTTTTGAGCGTCGTCCACTTGCACTATGATTTTCTCCACGATTATCGCCTCTGCCTACCACTCGATGCATGACACCCACTACTTGACGCCCAACGCTCACCTCTCTCGCAAATCGCTATTGTTGATTTCTTTGATTGCTTACTTCAAGGTAAGTTTGATTTCCCCATCGTTTCGATTCCTGCTGTTGCATTCGAAAGGACAAGGATGCACGCGAGAATCCTATTCTCACATACTGTCGATACAACTGCCGGTAGGGTATCAATGCGATCCTATGCAGGAACGGTAATATCGCCTGTTTCAGGTGACACAGATTGATACCTTAAATCAAAGTTTAGAAGGTAATATCTATCTACTTTGGCTCCCTATCCTTTGGAAGCTCAAGCGCTACATATAATTGAATGAGAGTTATAAAAAGAATATAAAGAATGTAACTTTCACGCTTTTAGAAGACGAGGTAGAATATTTTGACATTAAAGGAACTACGAGTACGAAAACAAGAAATGCAAACAAATAAACAACGCCACTTCCTAAGATAATAAAGGAAAAAAAGAAAACGAACTATGTGAGCTTCAATTTTCCTATATCTTAAGGGGATAAGTAAGCAACTTAAATAAATTCAAAAATTTTAAATTTTTAAAAAAAATTTAAATTTGTAAATATTTTTTAAATAAAATAAAATATAAATAATAATTTTAAATCATCATCAATCGTGAATCATAATCGTCTTTAAAAGTTAAGATTAAGGGTCAAGATTTTTTATACCATCAAATCGACGGTTTTGAACCGTGATCAGGTTTGAGCATAGGTATTCTTACTATGGTTTCTTTATTCATTAAGATTGATAGCAAATGATCAAATAATATGTCAAACAAGAAAACACTAACTCATCAAAGAGGAAATACATACAACTATACAAGTCTATACAACTTAGTGGAAATATTTCTTAAGAAAGTTAGGCCAATACCATAAAGTTACACCTAGCCCAGTGAAAGATGAATTGGTGCATTCCAAAAAAAAGATGTGTCATCTCCTAGTTATTTTCCCCATTTTTTTCTCTTGGCCACATAACTATTAAATCTTGACTTTGTACACTGACAAATGTGGGTTAGTTATCTGAGATAACAATTAGGAAATGAAAACAGTGATTCTATCAGATCTTTTCAAATATGAAATGTGCATGCTAATATTCATTCATATTGCAAGATACACTAATAAAAATAAAAACCATTTAATTCAAATAATCTGTACTACATACATTCGACCTGAAAATAGAGAATAACCACAGGAATTAGATCTTACAAGTCTTACCAGAAGAAGACAAAGACTGCAAATAAACAGACCAAAAAAAGCAGAAATTTCAACCAAAATACCTGCATTCCTGGTTCATCCTTCCTTGGCTTACATAGTTTGTCTTCGGTCTTATTTTCATAGGTCTTGTTCTCTACCAAATACCTATAAAAGATTAATTTTATGACAAAAACACATAAAAAGGAATTCTCAAAGGTTTTCCTACCCAGAAAACAAGAGAAAATATAAAATGGGCTAAGTAAAACAGTTAAGATACTTTTTCATTGATATACAACGGCCAAAACCACGATCAAGAGATGACTTGTTCATGACAATAGCACCCCCCATATCATAGCCACTGTAACTCATAACAGCAACAGTTGCGTTCTGCCCAGCTCCTAG
>JBBMKF010455830.1:0-11899 GCA_037834155.1 Curcuma caesia | reverse complement strand
TAATCTTCCTTAAGGTGGTCGAACATTTATAGGGTTCTAAAACATGGCATATCATTTCATTTCATTCGAACCTGTTTGAATACAACTAACTATTATACTTGAAACCCTCATTCAACTAACCCTAATTTCTTAGGATTAGAGTGTTCTTAGGGCTCTTAACATAGACCTGATCTCATTGGTTACATTCAACATATCTTTCAAGCCCTAATCTAGGTTTGGTTGAACTTTATAACATGCTGGCATGAGATTTAAACCTTAAACTAACCAAACCAAGGCTTAATCGATCGGAAGAGCGATTTATAGCTCTTAATCGATCAGAAGATCGATTCTGTTCTTCTGTTCGTCACAGTGGCCTCTGTAATCGATCAACCGATCGATTACAGAAGCGTAATCGATCAACTGATCGATTACAGAGGCTTAATCGATCGGAGGATCGATTAAGTCGCGTAATTTCCGTTCCTCGTTAAACCGTGTAATCGATCGACCGATCGATTACACCCTCTGGTAATCGACCAAGCAGTCGATTACCAGGCTTTCTGTTCTCGGGTAAGTTCTGTCTAAGCCAATTAATTAACCTGCTCAAAAACTTTCTATCCGACAACAGATTCCTAGGTTTCTTTAACATGGTTGTATCTAACCCTAGGACGTGCCGAACCCTTGCTAGACCAACCAGAACACAAGAAAAGTTCGGATAATAGAACCACAAACTATTGCATACGAACTGTTACATTTCAGAAACTTACCAAACCTAACAACAATTCTAACATGCCTGTCTTAAAACTTTTAAAACAATCATAACATAAGATCCAACATCTAAGTTCATGAAATCACATAATACGTAGCAATTACATCGCAGGTGAGAGGAACTTACCGTAGTTCTGGAAATTCCTAAAGGTTATACCCAGGGACGTAGCCTTCTCCTTTAATTTCCCTAGCCTTCTTGCCTTGAAATCTGGGACTCCAACCCTTCGGCGCCTTCGGTCAGAGGAGAGCAAGAAGAGAAGAGAAAGGAAAAACCTCTTCTCGATGAGGAGGAGGGGTTTTATAAAGGGAAGAGAGGAGTTATCGATCGAGATCTCTAACTTCCCACTACTCCCACGTCTTCAACCCACTCATGCCTCTCCGTTTGGTTCAAATGGAATTTTCATGAACCCTTAGGTTTAACAAGCATTTCCCTCAGGTCTTTAACAAGAATTAACTACTATCTCTTATGGTTTCTTAAGGCTTGCTACATGTTGTGGGTCCAAGGGTCAATCCCTGGCACCTCCACATTTCTTTTTTTTTTTTTTTTCTTTTCTTTGCAAAACCCTCCTAAGATAGCCCTTCCAGATCCACATTTTTACCGGGTGTTACAGATTCCTTCTTAATCGATCTCCAGTTACCAGCCGGCGTCGCCGGTTTCTTCCGCAACGCCAGTCCTGTTTCTGTTCTCGAGCCGTCGAGCGCGCCGGAAAGTGCGTCGCCAGCAGCGTCGGTGGTGGCGGAGACTCTTCTTCTTCTTCCTTGACTTCGTCGCCAGATTCCGGCGTCCCGTCGGTGCCCTCTCCCGCTGCTACCTTTATCCGATTCCCCAAAACAGAGTTCCTGCGATTTTTCTCCTCCTCCTCCGAAGAATAAGCTCAGGATAGTGATCAAGACTCCGGCGACCACCGCGGCCGCAGAAAGAGCAATGGGGCTCAACTTCGGCGGCGCAGCCATCGGCGGTGAGGAACTTCACGTACTGCGGGATACAGAGGACACCGCAGTGGCGAGCGGGGACGAAGTAACGAAGATGCTCTGCAACACCTGCGGCATAATCACTGCTGCTCACGGAGAACCGGACGGCGGCCAGCCCCACCTTCGTTCCCTCCCCTCCCCTCCACTCCAACTCCCACGAGAAGGCGGTCGCGATGCAGATGAAGTTCTCCTCCTGTTCCTCCTGATAATTCCTGTTCATTCCTCCTCCCGTTATATATAATTATTTTCTAAAAGTAATTTTGATATTCTATTCTAATTTATGCCCTATTATTTTTTTAATATTTTTAATTTTGTTAAATGATAGGATGATAACGACACTTTTGAATGTCGATGATATTTGAATCATAGCCCCGGGGCATAACTGAGTTGATTACGACGAAACAGATTTACAGAAAAGGACAAGGGTTTGAATCTCGACGAAATCGAACAATATCTTTTTTTGTCGTGATCAACTGTAATTTCTCGATTTACCTTCTCATATATAATTATGGAACTGATCGTGTGGGACTGCTGGAGTGATGGATTCTATCTTTTAACAGAAGATATACTTCGTCACGATTCATATGTATTTTTTAATTTATTCATGATCAATAAAATTTTTTTATAAGATTAAATAATCGATCATCTTTTTCTCTTTATATTACATTATTTATTTAGGTGTAAAAGGAGGTGATGGTAGATAATATTTAATAAAGAATCTCATATCATATGAATTTATCTAAAAAAATAATTTCAAATTCTATGAAGGTTTAAATTATTTTGTTCTCCATAGGCAACTATAAAAATCATTTAAGTCTATATGGAATCCATATAGTTCTTTTATATATATATTATTTATCCAACTAATCTTGAAAGTGATCAATTCAGTCATGAAAATTTTCTATCGACTGACTATCAGAATAAATTTGGAAGTCCAAGTGACAATGATTTTAATGGTTCAAACACAAGAGGTGAATTTTTAAAGCTTTCTGAGTTTTGAATCTTGAGTGCATGGGAAGCTCCAATGTATGTTTACTGCATCATGACGAAAACTTATGGAATGTTATGGTAAATAGAAGAAATTGCACGAGTAATATTGCCTTGTCGATGTGCTTTTCTCAAATGATATGAGTTTATGCATCATTAAACCTGTAGAAGACTTTAACTTCCATTTCACTTAAATTAAAGTTTCTTTGGTGATTTTAGCATACAAATATGGGTTTATTTCTATCTTAAAAAATGGAGGAAGAACATCAAAATGATATACCAATCAGTACCTTCAACCTCAATTGAGGGATTTGCTACCTCTTATTAGTGTGATCTTAAGGAGACTGCTTTGGAGGGGTCGACATGATTCAACCGGCAAGTTCCGAGGAGGAACTCGGGTAACTCCTCGTCCGAATTCCCCTGTGTCGATACAGTTTTATCGGGGTTTCCAATTTTGGACATAAAGTGTTAAGCTAAAGGATTTTGTTAAGGATAATGGATGTGCAAATTACCTGTATTAGGAATGCCATCTCTATTACCAGGTTGGTTAAGCATCCAAGTAGAAGACTTGTAACACCCTTCGCGACTGTGGAGGAACCAATGTCAATGTCAACCTGGAGGTTTACGAGCAAAATGAGGAATCGGAATGAAATCGAAGTAGGATCAAACGACAACAATCGAAGTTCCAATGCCATGCCTATTCATCTTACACATGGTATGTTAATAGTAAACAACAGCAATAGGTTTGAGATTACCTCCAAGTAGTTTGTCCCATGGAAATACTTCACTTCGAGCGCACGACCTATCAGACATGCTTTCTTACCGACACTTTGCTTAACTATCCATGATCCCTGAAGGCATACCGAATGGGACAAGAAAAAAGTAAGACTATGTAGAAAGCAAGTGACATTTTGTTTAGGAGCTAACGAAGATTTAGCATGAAAGACAGACACCTCTGCTACATGTGGGATGAGCTTAAACCTTGAGTTCCGATAAGCATCATCTCCTCTGACAAATCTTTTCAGCAGTGGAATGTTTTCCACTGGCATATTCATCATATAATACAAAGCAAGGCTGTATGTGGTTGAACCCGGAATCTATTTTTGAGTTGAGATAAAAGGTGGTTTAGAGGAGACATATTTTGGTTGAGAAACTAGATGCGAATGGAGGGGCGAGGAAATGAACCGCTACTATGCTTACCTGGAAGTTAACGACGAAGAAAAACTCATTGCTGAATTGTGCCACATGTTTCTGTAAGTTTTGAAACTCTTCTGAATGTGCCATTTGAAAAAGCATTTTTCAGATTCAAGATCATGTTGAGATATATGACTCACCTGTACGATACCCCCTGAGCGACCACTGAGATCATCCTCACGCTTATCAGATTTTAACCAGTCAGCCGCTACCAGTTCCATTAGTGTACCACTGGCTGCAATCTGCACGAAAGTTCACCGAATGATATTAAAACAGATTAGCAATGAGGCTAGATTGAGGAGTTAGATTTAACATTAGGAAGGTGGAGGAGGGTTCTCAAGAATGAGTTAGTGTAATGCTTCATCAAAATTTACAGAATTTTGAGATCAAACACCAAGAGTTCTCAAGAATTAGTCATATAATCAAGAAGGTGTAATGCCTCTTATTTTAGCTTCATCGAAGTTTACAGAATTTTCAGATTGAACACCAAGACTAGTTTCGCGAAATGAAAGGAAGGGAACCTTCTTCCTTTGCCCTATGGATATGCAATTAAGGCAACTCGTATAAAAAATATATGATTTAGTACCTTTTTACGGTCTCGTAAGTAGGTTTTACCCCGTATCAAGAATGTTGATGGATCTGCTGATGCCCAAGTGGAAGCAAGTGAAAAGCTTGAGTCCTTTAGTAGGGTGGAACCATAACTACAGGAGGGTGCATCATCGGATAGTGAGGTCTCGCCTATGCAACTTCTTGTTTGTACTGCAAAGCAACAAGTTGAAACTGACTAGGTATAAAAGCACAGGAGTTGCACATGAGCTTGCTCAGAAATTTATTAGATTCTGGCAATGAAGAGAAGTATATGTTAAAATTACCTGCAAGTCCATGCAATCTTTTCATAAGAGCAGCTGCAGGAGACCACCTGGCCTGATATAGGTTCTGCATCGGTCAGATTGATCACAATGAAACAAAAACAAAAACAAAAAAAAGAGTTCAAAGGATGCTAAGATGAATATCTAACGTGCCTGAAACTACAAACACAATGAAATTATTCGCTAATATAAATCCTGTCCATATTCTCAATTTAACATCATGTCATTTAAGTATCTGTTAGTCAGGTTCCATAGTACTTTCTCTAAGGAAATAAAATCTTGAACAGTTAAACTTTAGGGTTCCCTAAGTTGAGGAAATCTTAAAAATAATAGGAAATGACATGACTGAACCTGAGAGGGTGAATATGAAGTCCACATATCTTCCTGTTGTTCATATTCCGATTCGTCCAGGAAATCAAAAAATTCATCATCGGTGTCATTGGCTTCAAGGAATGAGCCATTCATGCCCACAGCTCCTGCATCAGATTTCCAAGAACCTTCTGTATGTTCTTGAATTCCTTTCTGAACTGGCAATTGTAGATCCAGTCCTGCCTCTTCTCGTAGAGAAAACCTTACATCTGAACCAGGGTATTGTCCTAGTTTAGCTTGGAACATCTCCCTTAGTGCTGTAAATTAGCAATGCCACTTACTTATTGGTAATAGGACAACAAAAGTGACAGAAGTCAGTGAAATGTTAAAGGGCTAAATTTTATGGATGTCTACCTGCAACTCGCTCTAGCATTCTAATGGTAATGTGTTCTCTGGCAGAGGTGAAAAGCCGAGGCACCCATAGTTTCCAATCAATAGCAAGCATGTGCTTAACTACAGATTCTTTTCCTTGGTTTATAGGAGTTATAACATATCCACCACCTGCACATGGAAGTATACAGAAATCATACCTATCAAAAAAAAAGTATACAGAAACCATAAATCTCATTCACCTAACTAAAACAAAATAACATTTTTCAATGAAATTCTAAAAATAGTTATTTAGACTCCATTTAAGGAACTTACCTTTAAAATAGGCACGTTTGCATCCTTTATAAGGTTGGCATCTTTGGTGGTAAACAGAGTGGAAGAGGATTACTGGACAGAAGTGGAAATCTAAGAGTTAAGTTATTGTGAAGATCGTTGGCAAAATAAAACTAAACAAGTTCTCCACATTACCATACGTTCCATCTTCTTCCCTCCTCCAAAAACGCCTTATTAATACATCCCTTGGTTTCATACCCCTATATGGTAGATTTCATTCTGATAGGAACTTAAATAAACAATGCCAAACAAAATAGAAAGAGCACTTTATTTTTGCAAGTCTGACCAAAAACCTCACCTAGGCAACCAATCATGACGAAATTTCACATGGATAATATCTGTGTGACCATCTAAATGCTCTATTATAGTGGCTTGATCGAAACAGCAGTCCCATCTGCAAGAAAATTCATACAGGCAACTCAACAAAAGTAGAGGATAAGATGATGAAACCTACTGTAACTTCACTTTATGTTTGCAATTTTAATTGCACGTCTTTAAAAGAAATGGCTAGAACTGTAAAATTTTCTTATGAATGACATCTGCTCAATTAATAGGTGCAGGAAAAAAAATGTAGAGAAGAATGAATCACTACTCTTACTCTGATCTTGATGGACCAAGAGAAATGACTTCATGGAAAATGGCTTCAGGACTTGCACCAACTACACCTACTGCCATTATGGGCGAATTATTATCATGATGCTGCAAAAAAAATGTAATCAGTGCATTGAAATCTTTTGTGCAAATTGTTTCAGTCATCCAGTAATTACCTTGCTATAAAGATTGCCCTTCCTTCCTTCCTTGAACAACCGTAGACCTGCACAAGCTCTATGAGCTAAATATGAAGCTTTAGTGGACAGCACAAGTATCTAAAATATATTTACCATTGTCACAGCCAAATATTGTCCACGGAGAAGGTTCTATAACATCAGATATTATCCTATCCCTTTGTGATGATGAGAAGAAATTCCAATCTAGAAACAATCAAAGAGTAATATGTCAAAGGACCAACGAAACCTGAGTCTAATCTTGAAACCATCTGTTTATAATCAATTAAGATTACAACACTACTAATATCATCTGGAGGAGAAGAGAAAAAATTGCTCACCAGCTGAATGTGCAAGACTGCTTCTACACAACCTGTAATTTCAATATAATTCAGCATACTGATGTTTTTAAAAAAATCATTAAATATGCTAATAATTAATATATTATGTTAAATAATTAGCTTACTTTGCTTAGTTTTTTGTTATCAGATATTGGTGAAATAATTGTTTAATGTAAGGTTTCAAGTGGTATCTATTCTTAAATTGATTTACGTAGGTAAAAAGAAAAAGGAAAGAAGATAGGCTATAACTGTTAGCTAAGGTTCATGTTCAAAAGATGACTAGTGAGGGAAAGATATGCTTGTTGGTCTGATGGTTTGATGTATTTGGTGATACTGGATTAGTACCATCAATTGGATGGCTTGATGATTGATCGCCTATGGATAGATTTATCCATGATTGTCAAAATTGTGATCAGGGCTTCAGTAGCTTACAGCACTACAACACTACAACCCAGAATCATCCTTATTGATCTAAATACTAGGTAGGATTCAACTTGGACTGGATTCCCATAACTACAAGATGATCCTATATTCCCTCGGTGTTCCTAGATTGAATCTTGAACCACATTCACAAAGACATTTTAAATCTTGACATGTATTAGAAGGGAATCATAAATTTTCCAACTACATTGTAATCCATTTTGTGAGAGTTACAACTTGCCATATAAAAGCACAACAACTTAATAGTTATAGGGATAATTGTAATTAGTAATTATGTATGGCATTAGAATAAAGTAAGTTTAAAATGTTTGCAACAATACTAAATTGAAAATAAATACATATATTATAAATGTCAAGTGCAATTTTAGAATGTTAATTTAAGAAGCAGTAGGCCAACGAATATGCGTCGCAGTGACAATCATCTAAATTCATGTAATCCACTTTTTCATCGACTAAAATAAATATACTAAACATGACTGTCACTCCACCTGAGATGTTTTGATGTTCAAGATGATTGACACAATATACATTTCCTGCAGAGAATAGGTTGTTGACATTTCTAATAGACATAATAGACCTTGTCTTGTAGGTAATTTATTGAACAATTAGTTAGGCCAAAAGGCTATACATACATGGATTGTAGTTTTAGCCAATATTAATTACAACCACTATTCATCAATTTGGTTAAAATTAGATAAGCTAAAGTCCACAAAATAATGTATTTAAAATGCTATATATAATCACGAAAATAAAATAAAATGCCATTGTATACCACAAGCAAAACATGGGAATACTAAGCAAACACAGTGCACTGTTCCTAACAATCAGTTAAATGCATTCTTGGGTTAATAAAATGTTTACTTTTACACCTGCTATAATTAGTTGAAGGTATTTATATGCCTTGGCATACAGAAAAATCCAAATGATTGGTTAGAAACTGAATATGCAGGAAACAACTAGTGTACCTAAGAGATGTGCATCTTCTTTTTGAGAAAATTGCAACATTTGGTTCCTCCATGGCACATTCCTACAGGAATAGACATTCTCAATTAGTTTTATCCTGATAAAACTATGCCAAGTATTGTGGAACCATTAATTGACCTTGAATTTTGCTTCCATCAATGTATTTATCCACTTAGCTGCTTCTTCAGAACTTCTAGTACTCAACTGTATCAGAGAATCTCAGATTGAATATTTTTAAATGTACTGGCACAGTTTAAGATGAATTCTGTAATGATATTTTTACCTTGAGCTTTCTGTCATTTGAAGTGTTGTGCAGCGTAAAAAGAAAGAAAACCTATATGACAACATGAATTACAAGATTGCAAAGAAAAAATAACAACATTAAATATATCTAGCAATCTCTTTCCACATTGTTGTAATATTCTCACATTCCCCATGATGTTTTCTCTTCCATTGTCATTTACACGGATACATGAATCAATATTTGCAGATCTTACAGGAACCTGAAAAGGCAATAAAGGATGAAGTTCAACAGATCGTAATTCACCTCACACTTAATATCTATATTAATTTGGTTGCCAAAAAATAAATTTTTTGTGCATCCAAGTTTCATCTTCTTTTGGGGTTAGGGTTTAGGGAGAACTGAAAAAAACATCAACATCAAAATCAAACCATGTTAGACCAGACTATTTGGCACACCGACGACAAGTATATTATTCCTCTATTGAAGTCTCTTTATGCAAGGCAAAATCAAATACTAAATGGAACTCAAGAAACATAGTAAAAGGAAATTCTTTTCACAAGTGACTAGGTTCAGTATATCCCAAAGCAACCTTGAAGATTCTATTCATCTTCTTCTTTTTGCAAACAATAAAAAAACTCTTGGGAGGAAAACTCAAATAGGTTTTCTTCAAGTAAGAAAAAGAAAAAAAAATCTAGCATGAACTTTATGTTTTAACAAATCTAACACGAAAACTTTCAATTATAATAAATGCATGCACATCCTTTCAATTTTACAACAAATCTATCATAGTATCAACTTAGCACATTACACAATTTTTCAAATATCCTTTTACTCATTTAATATACTAGTATATAAATTATTTGATTGTTAGAGTAAACAAGAATATTAACTTTTAACCAAATAATTAAACTAACAATATGTTAAATTTGTTGCAAAATTGAAAGTATATGTTTGTTCTAGATTCGTTAAAACATTGAAGTTCATGCTTAGATTTAGTAATTATCCTAAAAAAATGTAAAAAAAAATAAAACCTTGCTGGTATTTAAGCACTCAAAAACCCAAACCTAAAAGAAAATCGATCCTTTCTCCTCGTACCTAATCCATTTAGATTTCAAACGGCGCAAGCAAACTACTAATCATTGCCATCCAAGATCCTACCTTTTCCCTCCCCGATCCCTCTCCAAACTCCTTCTGCCATGTCCATTAATCCATTCACAATGCGACGAAGTCCGAGAAGTGATTACGATCGCATAGGAGCGCAGAGAAATCCTACCTGGGCCTCGTCGTCGGGCACGTCCCGGTAGCAATCGAGGGCGTTGCGGTGGCGGTCGAGCACGAAGTAGCGCTTGCGGGGGTAGTGCAGGCCGAATCGCTTGTATCGGAAGAGGTACAGCCACCCCTCCACCTTCCCTCCCTTCTCCTCCTCGCCCCCTCCCTCTCTGCTCCCCATCGCTGGACGCTGACGGACGGCTCCAACTTCCAAGGAGTCAAATTCGTTGGCGTTGCGGGGACGCAAGGGAAGCGAAGGCGTGGCTTAGTGGCTTTATCTAGCTTGCTCGAATGGGAACGCGACGAGTAGCTGGCCGACGTCGAAGAGGAGTAGGAGGAGGCGAAAGAGGAGGAAGACGACGAGGGAGAAGTCGCGAGGCGAAGGCGAGCTGGTACGGCAACCGGTTGACGGCGTAAATTTTAAATTAAAAAAAAACAAATTTAATTATTTTAAAAATTATAAATAATTATTAAATGAGGAGACATCCATTTAATTTAATTATATTTTTATTTCTTAAAAAAAATAAGTATTTTGGGCAAAAATTGAAAGGATGATTCTTTATTTTTATTATCAATAAATATCGTTATCGTGGTAGTCATATAGCAAAATTGCTTCAATTTTACTAAAATTAATACATATAAAATATTATTTATTAAATTAATCGATATTATTTCAACTTAATTAAAATTACTTCAAAATTATTTTGTAATACAATATGGAATAAGTGATACCGGTGATAATCATAATTATTATAATAATATTAAAATGATCTTAGCCAAATTGAAATAATTTTATTAAATTAATAATAAAAAGTAGCTTGCTATAATAGTGCTCTATCTTCTAACAACTATATTCACAACTACTTCGATAAGATATTATATATATATTAAAATTTATAACAAATTTACTATATTATTAATTTAATATATTATTATTAAATTAACTTTATAATTTTATTACACGCTTGGAACTTTTGCACATGTATTCAATTATCAAATATATATATATATATATAATTAAAAAAAGTAAAAATTTAACTATCAAATTAAAATAACATTCATGTTTTATTCGCATTTGAGAAGGGGACAAAAAGATCTCGGATATGGTTGAGTTGGTTACCATATGATAGACTTGGACAAGAGTATTAAATCTCGACGAAGGCAAGACAATGTCCTCCCTCTTATTGGTAATTGTAACTTTCTGATTTACCTTTTGACAGATAATTGTAGGACCGATTATGTGGGACAATTGAGTGGCAAAATTCATTTTAAACATTATTTACAAAAGTTAGAATTGGTTGCGTCACCAATTAACAAATAATAGTTTGAAAAAAAATCATTAAAAATATGAAACTAATTAATAGGAATTATTTGGAAGCTTTTGAATTTATTAGGGAAAATTTCTTAATTTCAGAAATTTAAAATAACTGATTTTCTAATTTCACTTTTAAATAAAATGAAGAACAATAACTAATATAATTGTAGGATCACACGAGACTTTATTATCGCAAGCAACTATCAAATACTAAGGAATTAAAATACATTTAATTTCATTCAGGGGCATTTATTGCAAGGATAAATGGCAAATTAATGATTCAACTGTGCGAAGACGACTCATCATCTAACGGGTTATTAATTCAAACTTCAATATGAAGAAGACAACATCAATGATAAGTTCCACAGCTAATACATGATAGCCCCCGGAGTATAACTGAGTTGGTTATGACAGAGTAGAGTTATAGAAGAAGACAAAGATTCAAATCTAGACGAAGCCAAGCAATACCCTTCTTCGTCGTAATCAACTGTAGTTTCTCAATTTACTTTCTCGCAGATGGTCGTAGAACTGACTGTGTGGGATCAGCAAACAATTTATTTTTAGAAGAAAAAAACTTTTAAATCTTCACTAATATTTGTATGTGATATTGAATATAAAATCGTTGAATGAGAGCAGAAAAATATTTTCTGAAAAAACAAGAATTCTTTGAATACACAAAAACCAAACAGATCAAGAATCACATCTTTTAGTGCCACAATGGAGTTCCTTTTCAGAAAGAATGATCATGAATCTTTATAATTTAA
>JBBMKF010455808.1:0-11902 GCA_037834155.1 Curcuma caesia | reverse complement strand
CTCTTGTCGGTGAACCGGTGACGTAGCGTATAGAATCTTTCACTGGCATATTCGGTAAGAGATGCCAAATTTAGCTAATTCAATGCGGATTTTTATTATTATTATTATTATATTTTATAATTATTATAATATACATATTTTATTTTTATCCATATTAATCAATACTATATTATAATAACTATAATAATTCATCTCTAATTAATATTATATTATAATCGTTAGTATTCATAGATTATAGTGCTATAATAATGTCTAAAATAAAAAATATTCACCGTCTTCATTAAAATAGAGCCCAATCTAGATTAGATTATGCCAACCTTTTTATTAGAATTAGAGAATTATAAGACTACAAAGGAAAAAAAGAATGTTTCATGTAAATTATATAATTTTCTTTAAAAAACTCTAAAACTTGAACTATGATTTTATTATTCATGAACTAATTATGGCTTAACCAAATACGACACCAAACATCTAGCCCAACTTGTACTCTTTTAATCAAGTAGGGCACCACTTAAAATTGAATTTAAAATGAGAAATAGATGGGAAACATGTGCATGGGCATCAATGTGTGAAGAACGACTAACCCTCACGGGAAACGATAGCAGCAATAATTTCATCAACTAAAAACAAGAAAAAATAATTGTTTGTGATGCCAAAGTTAAACGTCTTGTCCACTGTTTTGGAATCTGGCAGCGTATAAATTACAAACACATTGTGGCCAATCGCCACTGAATAATGGAGCTCTAGTTTAGAGCATTTCAAGAACAGTAGAAAATGAAAAAACAAACAAACAAACTTAAATGTCGTGGACGTCCACGCAATCTCATCTGCGCAATTATTGCGTGTTATCTGATTAATTCCATGTGTTGTTGAGTGCTGGAAACTAGTAGTTAGACAATAAAAAACTATAAATATTTTAATAAAAAAGGGAAAATGATTATGCAGCCTGCAATGCAACGGACGCTAGGGCCAATCCATCGTATTATCTGATTTGTAAATGTGATTGAGAGTTGGGAAGGAATTACATACATGAATTGTAATAGAATTTCAGATGCAATCCAGTCCTCAAATGCTCTTTAGGGAAAATATTTCCCTGAAAGTATTGTAAACTGCAATTGAACGCTATGAGACAAAGTATTGAAGAACTTTACAAAATATATGGATATGCTGTAGATGAGTGGAGGAGCCTTTTGGGTCACATGTTGGTAGTTATGATAACAGAGGAATATGAAAATCTTCCATCTAAATCCATATTATCTATACACACAAGAACTGATCGATGCAGGGGGTAGTCAGTGCAAAATTTTGAGGGCACTAACAACTATGTATGGACGTGGCTTGGAACAGGGGTTTTTTTATTAAATATGCTAGAAATTTAAAGTTGAAGTCATTTGTATTCACAAGAGTTTGTAAAGAAAGAAAGAAATTTACCATGAACATTATAATTTACAGCACTTAAATGGCATGGTCCTGAGATCTTACCTTGCCAAAGACACCGTCCAGATTACAGGTAGGTTGATACTCGTTATCCCCTAATGCTTAGTGTTTTTTTAAGCCTCTGATGCTGCGAGTTTCAGATTTACAACAGCATAGTCTAAACTTAAAATGGCTCCATGAAAATAGAAAGATAAATCATCAAAATCAGCCTCTCTTTTTGCAGTTCCATAGAAAAAGGAACTTCTGGCTTCTTTTTTTTTTTTCCTTTGTGCCAGTTTCCAACATGCAAGGCAGCACCTCAGGCAAGAATTCATCTACTGACGTACAGAAATGTACCCTTCAAATGTGCAAATGCCAGAATGTGAATGCTATCAAGAACTTGAAATGGGCTGTGAAACCAAGAATTTGGCAACAGCTTGATAAAGCTGGGCTTCCTCGAAAGGCTTGGAAACGTACCCATCCATGCCGCATTTGACACACTGCTCATATGTTGCTTGGATAACGTCAGCAGTCATTGCCAGGATTGGCACGCGCCATTTAGCCTTTGTTGATCCTTCTTCGATATAAGCTTCTTCACTTGCCATGCCCTCCAATTTGCGTATCTCTTGAGTTGCCTGAAACCTGACAATATTAGCAGAGATACATCCTGTTAACAGCATCCATGGAAAGAATGTTGGATAATATAGAACAGTTTTATATTCTCATTTCTTTCTTTTGTTGTAAGATTTGTATATGATAACAAAAATCCAATGAAGGAGAACATGCCTCCTCCCAAGTTCAATTTTCTTTACAAGTAATAAACCATCCCTAAGTTTCAGATTGGTAGCGAACTAGTGATGAGCTAATTAAACGTTAACCTATATGCATTGTGTTGTTTTGAATTTCTACCATATAGTTTTCTGGATATATATATCAAAGATATACAAACTTAATTTGATATAATTATGGCAATATACCCGTCCATCTCTGGCATCTGGATATCCATAAAGCAAGCATCAAACTTGTGTGGGGGTTGGAGCAGAGAAAGTGCACTTTTGCCACTTTCAACACACTCTACCTTTGCTCCATACTTTTTCAGCGCTGCTGCAGCAACTCTCAGATTTACCTTGTTATCATCAACCACCAGTATATTTTTCCCATCCAACAAATGGTGAAGGAAATTTGAACCGTTATGCGTATCTTTATTTTGGACTTTACCCATCCCCAGTGTTTGTTGCAGGCATGTTGCTATAGTGCTTGTACGCAACGGCTTCATTACTACAGCATCTACATGTGATCCAATTCTTGTTTTGTCGGTTTCAGCAGTCAATAACAAGACAATCTTGGGCACATCATTCGTACGACCAGCTTCTTTCCATTTCAAAAGGTCATTCTGAATGCGAAAATCAATTTTGGGATCCCAGGAATCTTTCTCAATCAACAAGATGGATGGCTGCTTTCCAGGATGGCTGCAGCAATAGCAAAATACCATAAGTTGCACAAGAAACATTCATTTTGACCCAATTCAGATCTTAACATGTCAAATACCAAAGTCAGAAAAATAGTGTTTAAATAACCAAAAACAAATTTATTCTCTATTTAAAACAGGAACTGATAACTGTTACCTACATGGAAAGTAGTTATAATAACTAAATGTTTGTGTTCCAAGAGTAATATTTATGTCTCAATGCATGCTCTTGAATTGTTAAAGCGAATAGAAACTTCAACAAATTATCAAAACAATAACTAGATGTAACAAATGTACCAATACAAGGAATGGTTCCCATAGCATGCCATGGATATTGAAAACTTGAAGATTACCAATAAATGAAACTTGATGTGTTGCAAGAATAAGATACAACAATCAAACAATTGAAAATTTACCTAGAATTTGAATAGCCATTTTGTCCAGATAGTACAGAAAGTGCCTCGTTTATTGTACTAACATCAGCAGCAATTATGCCCAACCTTCGCAGATGGTATTTGGTTACAGCAGATCTTACTGGATGCCTGTCAACTAAAGTTGCTCTCATCCCTCTAAAACAGGTTGGCAAAACTTCAGACACCGATCTCTTCCTATCAACACCAGCACCTTTTCTACATCTCTGGAAGACTGCAGTGAAAATAAAAGTGCTTCCAACATCAGGTCTGCTACAGAAGCTTATCTTGCCGCCCATCAATTCAACTAGACACTTGCTGATGCTCAATCCGATACCAGTTCCTCCATAATTCCTAGAAGTTGAGCTGTCAGCCTGCATAAATGGTGTGAAAACTCGTTCTTGGGCATTCACAGGGATCCCGATCCCTGTATCCTCAACACTAACCATCAAAGCTACTTTATCTGCCAGAGTTTCAGAAACTGAACCATTTCCTAATGTGTAAGGTAAGGATTCGCCATCAGAGAGTAGCAGTCTGAAACTTTCCCATGTATTACTATAATCAGCAACTTCTAGACCACTTAATGTATTGAATGCGACATTGGCTGATGTAAAGTTCACTTTACTGGCATGTCCATTCAAGCCATTTTCAGCTTTTGCATCCATCACCATTTTCACATGATCAGCCAGGTGAACTTGGACAAAAATGTGACCACGCTCAGTGAACTAAAATAAAATAAAAATATATATGATCAAATGGTTCGATTTGATTGTAAACTAGTTTGTTTCTTATTCTGAGAAATTTCACAATCTATAAATTGAACAGTGATAGTATTTATATGATGAGTTGGTACAGGATCATAGAATTATTTTCATCTTGGCTAGAAGGGTAACACATTGTATGCCGTAACGATAATACAATATACTTACTTTCACAGAGTTTCCAACAAGATTTGTGATTATTTGACGAAACCTCCCAGGATCTCCCACAAGAATACCAGGAACCCTGTCTGAAACATAGACAGCAAGCTGCATTTGACAAGAAAGAAAACATGAAAAAAAAAAGGAGGAAGTTAAAATACTAATCATCAAATTCCCATACACATCTGGTTGCAGTTGTTTGTTTTCAACTGTTGCTCAGAAGAATAAAGCAAAAACAAGGGGGGGAACCACAGAATCAATTAACTTCATTCATTAAATGATGCCCTTATTGAAGGATTTATGAATCAAAACATGTATCTAAAATTTTAAATGAGTAAAGGATGTTAAACTAACCTCAATTCCTTTTTCTCTTGATGTTGCAGAAAATAGAGATATGACATCATCTAGTATAGATCGTAAGTCAAATGGTACTGACTCAATCTCCAACTTTCCAGCTTCAATCTTTGCACAATCAAGTACTTCATTTATTAGTGAGATCAGTGCTCTACCACATACTTGAGCAGTTTGTGCATAATCCTTCTGAGTTGAATTCAGGTCTGTATCTAAAAGCATATCAAGCATTCCTGACAAAAAAAAGGCAACATTTGATTTCCAAAGAATTAAATGGTTGCTCTATGCTACAGAAACAAAGTTTCAAGCTTACCAAGGACTCCATTCATAGGCGTTCTGATTTCATGGGAGACGGTAGCAAGAAACTGAGAAAACAAAACTGGTTCAGATAGGCTATTTGGACATAAACATTAGTATAAATATAAAAAAAAATCACCTGAGATTTAGCAACATCTGCAGCCTCTGCTTGCCTTTTAAGCTCTTCCATTTTCCGAAAATCCTCCTTAACATTGTCATAGTGGCTCCAAGCAGCATAACCTATATATCCTGCCAGCATAAAGATCACGAAAATGCCAGTTGGCGTAGTGATGGATGACAACGAAACTGGAGGCTTCTTACGGTACCTGAAAGGTAACACAATATTAAGCCCATGAGAGCAAGACTCAGAATAATCTCAGGTTGGAACTGCACTCCAAGCAAGCACTACCTGCAGTTCATTTCATGTTTCCTAAACGGATCTCCAAAATCGAGCATACTGACATGGGAAGGGGACATGTGACCATCAGGAGGATGGATTCCATACATTAGTAAGGGTTCACATGAATTTGTTACATCATATACATTCACAACAATTTCCTGGTTCCCAGCAAGTTGGCGCAAGAGATTTTCCACTAGAGATTCAACATCAAATGCTCCTCCAAGATACCTGTTTGTAAAGGTAACCAAACTATGTAAACCAAGACAATGTACAATTATTTAACAAGGTAACTATCAGAAAGCTACAATTTATCATAATCAATAGATATTAACAACTATGTGCTAGCATCACGTACATTAATTACAACAAAAAACTAGAAATGTAATTGCTTGTATTAGGTGGAATCCGTCACCCCAGCGGCCCCACACGGTCGACCTCACGACCATCTATGAGGAGGTAAATCGAGAAACTACAATTGGCCACTACGAGGGAGAGCATTGCCTCAGATTCGCCGAGACCCTTGCCTATTGAAGCAAGTCTGCCCCGCAGTAATCAACTCAACCATGTATTAAGGTATCTACAACACAAGGTTCATTTAACAAGATTGTTGATTGACATTTTGAAAACAACTCAAGTATGTCTATGTAAGTTCAGCCTATACTCATACAACAAGTTTGTAATCTGGATGTCATTAATTTCTGAAAGAACCCACTAATTTAGGTTAAATACCATAAACTAATGGATAACAACCATTATGAATAAAAATTGCATCTCACCCTGCAGTTGCCTTCGCGTGTTCTTCAGCTGTTGCATCAGAAGGAAGACCTGATAAATATACAGGAAATGTCAAAACTACTCCAAGATGGTTAGACTCCAATAGCCTGAAGGGTCTTGTAAGAACAGCTTTCCCAGTGGCTCTAGCCCTTAAAATATTTTCACGATCCTCCTAAAAGTAGAAAAATAAAATCAGCTTTGGAACTGAAAACCTCAAGGAAATAAATGTAAAGAGTAAGAAAAAAAAACCTCTCCGGACATCATGTCAAGGGCTTCAATGTAGGAAACAGTTTCCTGCGAGTATATCACAGGAGCATACTCATCTTGGATAGGAGATGGTTCCCGTTTCATGGTCTTTATTGTCCAACCCTGCTGATTCTCAAACAGTTGTCTGTCAGCATGTATAACTCGTTGTGCATAGGCCACTCCATTCAACAATGGCCGCTCGAAAGATGTCCTTGCTGTATACTCAGCAAATGTCTCCTGAAAGCAAGTTTTTAATCCGCATAAACGCATGTACCCAAAACTAGCAAGTAAAATGCAAATAAAGCAATTCCTATAATAGGAAATAAAAGAAACATGGACCAGATTGCTGAATTTAGAAGGTAATTGAGCACCAGACATTGGAAAAGATAGAACATTTCAAGCTAAAAGAACATATGACACCATGAAAACCAACGAGTTTGAACAAAATTAAAGAACAGTACAAAAGAAGAAAACGAAAGACAAAATTTGTGATCATTCAAAATTTGTAAGGTATGACAGACCCATTGATTACACATTAAAAAAACATGTTTGCTAAACGGAAGAATGAAAGCATAACTATTGCATAAATGGGAATCTAAACTAATACAAGACGATATGAATGTTGAACAGAAAATAAAATGAATAATGAGAAAGAAATTAGTCAAACCTGATCAAGGGCTGGTGGGTTTTTCTGATAATGAAAGGTAGATACAAGAATCGCTAGAGCGTGCACATGATTGACACTCACAGCAAACTGCTCCTGCAGCATCCTTGCCCTCTCTTCGCACATGCTCGTTAACATCTCCTCTGCCTTTCTCATGCTTTCTGTTCTCATGTGACAATGGAAGCCTATGCAAAACCCTATCGAAAGCATCACCCACATCGCCATGATCACATTTCTGTTCCACCACCACATATTTTCAGCTACCGCTGCTACCTCCAAACCCATCTCCCGAGTGTCCAACACCCAATCTCGCCTCTCCCTTTCTCTTTTTGGCTCCAGTATGCACAGACGTAAAAGAGACTCACTTGTTATTCTTCTCTCTTTCCCTTTTTAAGGATGAAAGAGTAAGTTTCGTACCTCCATTCTCAAACTCCTCCCTCAACAAAATTGATCGCCACCAAGCACTTGGGTAAAAGAAAAGCTCACAGATCCCGGACAGGGGAGATGAGTGAAAGAGAGGGGGAACAGAACTAATAAAAAAAGTCGTACCTTTCTGTTCAAATCTTCTTTGGCTGGGGATTACGGACAAAGCCAGAGGCAGCACCCCTGTGCTTTATTAAACAAACAAGAGAGCTGGCGAGGATAACAGCGAAGCAAAAAAAGAAAGTGAACTTTTTGGTGGAGTGCAATGCAATGAAGGCGAGGAGATATTGAAAGACAACTCTCCTCTCGAAGCAACAACTGAATCGAATTTCTGGATTTTCGCGAGATATGCAGCGATTAAACTAATTATTTCCTTTCTGGATTATCTCAATATTTTATTCCCTAAATCTCATCCACTTGGCCCACCGATTTCTTCCCCAATTGCTGGCGGCCTTCAACCCCCTACTTCCCTCTCCTCCTCCTTCTGATCTCTAGACACAGATTGGGGGAAGAATCGAGGAACTGCAATAATAATAACTCTTCTACTTTCGCCTTTACATCGATCAAAAAAGGTTCTTCTTTCTCGCCAATTCTAATTCAAGATCCAAATTATTTTTCCCCTAGTCCGTGGAAATCTGGAGCCAAATAGGTATCAGAAAACATTATCAGCAGGAAACGCATCTACCCAGCTACGATTCAGCTCGAAAGCGGGACTCTCAAGTTCGTTCACATCCAGCAACAGCTCCATGGCAAAACCAAGTTGTTCTGCTTCCCCTTTTCAACCACACCTTGTATAGGTGACGAGTGAACTCGAATTACCAATTACTGCGGAATCCAGCGTGAGCAAGTGGGGCATGCTATACAGCACCGGGAAGAGCGTCCACCCAACTTCAGCCATGGATGACGGGGAGGGAAAAGGAATCAATCTCTCGACGTCAGATCTACATTGAGGGATTGCTCAGCCTTGTTCCTGTATAAACCATTAGGGTTTAACGTCTTCCGTCCACGGAAAAGAGGACGAAATAAAAAGGCGGACAAAAATATGGAGAAAAAACCAAAAATATCGCTGTCCGAAAGATTTCCAAGGACGGGCACCTCACTTAATAAGATCGAAGAGTCATCGAAATTACTAAAACGCCCCTCATCTACTGGCCTCCTTCGAAATACCGCGGCGCCTGTTTTGGGTAATATCGTCATTTAAATATATATGGTTTCCTTTTCTAGTGTGGTAGTGGACTCTGCCGGAACGCAGTTCGCCTGCATGGGCAAAACACCAGCCAGCGACTCTGCAAGTCCAAACTCAAAATCGCGCGGGCCTTTCTGAAAACCCAACCAAACAGCGTCAGTTTTTTCCTGAACGGTGCCTGCGCACCGACAGGAGATTCCGAAGAACCTTTTTTTCTAATACCGGTTTGTTCTCCGGATGCCTCGACACAGTCACAGTGGCAGTTATTTGTTTCCTCGAAGCGACCGGAAATGACTAAAACACCCCCAACTCCGTGGGGTCTGCTGCTCCAGATTTGCCTCACTACCGATTCGCCTATTGGCCAGACCCGTGGCCCCACCTGCTGGACCACATCCTGACCAATAGATCTGTACCATTCTCTGTCGGCTTCTATTCAGTTGCAGCCAATCGCGGTCCGTAAGGACGGTTTTATCCCCGCAGGGGATGAGAATATGACAGGAGTTGTCAGTAATTCCGCGTCAAAAAAGGGTCAGAATTGTCTAATGACGTCACGGTTGTGGTGACTCGGTGATGAATAGAGGCACGGGCCGTGGTCCAGAGAGCGATCACATGGCTTTCTTTTCTTTGGGTTACATCAATAATAATAATAATAATAATAATTTTTTACTTTTTGAAAAAAAAATACAGTGCATTGAAACTGACGTGACGTCGGAGGAAAAATAATTTATCTCTTATTTTTCCAAAATACAGACTCACTTTAATCATGACATGTTTAATTTCTCTCGCTATTAGTTTTGGAATAAAATTGTCTTCCACATTTATCGTTATGCAGGAATAAAATCAAATCGTCCATTCATGTTTTGTTCTTCATTCCCCTGCCTGTCATGATTTTTATTCCACTTTTATTATACTGAAGATAATCTCTTGGATTCCTGGCGTGAAGAAAAAATAAAATAAAATAAAATATATATCGATCGATCGCATATATAAAAGAATGAATATGAACAATGGCGCAGCAATGGAAGTTTCAGCTCGTGAGATGAGCCACTGCAGGCAGATGCTGCAGCAAAAGTGATTCCCTTATTTCATGATGCAAATACGGCAGACTTTTTGAATTCTATCAGACTCACGAATTAATGCTTTATAGCTAGGAGTAGGAGAGATATTATTATTATTTCATCAACTTTCTTTCTTTTTCTTTTTCTTTTTCTTTTATGTAAATAGGGAAAAGGAAAATCCTAGTGATGGCATATAAAATCTGATGAAAAGATAAGATTTTTAATCCATCGACTAAGCTATCATGATGGATTTGCCAACTTTAAAGAATTGAAGGAGAGTGTTGGCAGTGATAGCCTTTCACTGCTATTGGAATTATCACATATGTTTTTTTAATATATGCATGTTTTGATTAATAAACTATATATAGTTTAAAAAGACCACTCGAGAATTATTAGTATTTATTTATTTATTTTGTCCTTGTGAAAATAGGACTGGCTTGATTTTCATAGCACAATCATTAAAAGATATGAAAAGTGATATACGCAATTGTCCCACTAACCTTGAGTGGCCATAAAACTAGTCATCATGCTGTGTATTGTCGGCAAAACAGTGTAAAGATTTGACTATAGAGGCAAAATCATCTTAAATTATAAAAGTAGGATTGGTTTATTTATTCAAATCTTAAATTATGATAGCCATGTCATTAGTCAAACCATTCGGGGGACACACTGGGCCCACCTACCAAAATCAATCCTTCAGTACTTCTTCACGAACCCAACCTTTTACTTTAATAATTTGAACTAAAAATATATTTATTTAATTTTCTTTGTGCATTGAAGATGGTCCTTTATTTGTGCCGTTGTACTTTATTTGTTTCAGGTTTTGGTGTAATATATATATATATAAATATATACCTGCAGAATATTTAAAGTTAGGACCATGGTTGATATTTTTTATTATGAGATAGCAAATAATCAAAGTGATCTTTGGCTATGAGCATGCAATTGAAATATGCATGCTAACTAATCCATCATAAGTCTTCTTGCTTAAAATTAAAAATTACTCGAAAGTAGATTGTATGAGTTGTAATTATGTATATTGATTGATTATTAAAATAGGACACCGTGGTGACATAATTTAAAAGTGATTATATATATCTTTGTTTATAGCGATTCTAGATTTAGTGATATTTTAAGTGAAGATGTTTATGACTTTATTAAGAAGACAAATTTATCGTAGAAATTTATATAAAATAATGATAATTAATTGTTAGATTTTTTTAGTATCACGATACCTTTTTATGGTGATTGAGAGAGAGGGATCTTAATTTATTGCATGATATCGACATCTCAACAAAGATTCCATATTCTTCATCTCCACTCAAAGGTTCGATGTGGTGCTAGCTAGTGACTTGAATAGCATGCACAAGTATAAACCACGAGGAGAATGCTAAGGCACAGCAACAACATGCATGTTAATTTCTAGCTTCTTGAGAAACATTTTAGTGGATATATAGTCGAAGAGAACTCGATCTAGAAATGTGTTGAAGGTGAAAAATTGTAGTAAATCAAGGTCTTCATGCATGCTCTAAAAGCATGCATGGAGTGCTCTAAGTAATGCTTCAAGGGGGTCAAGCAAGCTTTTTTAATTTGTTGCAATTAAGTCTTGGTGATTCTTCTCGATAAGGACAATAACTAATGTTTTATTTCAATAATCCAGCAGTTAAGTTTAGTCAATGAGCTGCATGCATGTCTGGTTTAATAAGTAAGATTGATTTCTTCCATTTATCGATCGGTTTGGTAATTAAACTGATGTTGATAGTTCATAATTTGACCTTAAGTATATAGCTAGCTAGCTAGCACGATTTAACGAATTAAATAATTAAGGTGGCATTAACTTTCTTTATTTAGTCAGTGCCTCTCATCATGCATTTGATTAGTGGTGTCATGCTCTAGCTATCTGGTGGTATTTTAATGATTCACTCGTTGAAACTACGGACTTTTGACCATGGTTTTGTTTCTTAATCTCGATCGGTGGCAGGCAATCAACATTGGCATTATTTTGCTATTAGAAAATTACCAAGAACTTTGCATCACTCGTGATAAATTAAAGGTCAATCTAAAGATAATCAGCAAATCTACTACTCCCTTCCCTTTAAGATCAAGGTTGCCACTTGCTCTCCCACTATATATATATATATATTATATAGGAGAGGTAGTTAGAGATAAGTATGAGCCAGCAAGAGCACTCCTAAAAAATGGTACTACGATTGCTTTCATATTGTATTTGATGCAGGTGCTATAAATAATGGGGTTCCCTTAAGATAAAAGGTAGAATCAAATGAAGAT
>JBBMKF010455798.1:1812-11902 GCA_037834155.1 Curcuma caesia | reverse complement strand
CTGAAAATAGGAAATATTCAATACCATTTTCCACTGACGGTTGTATTTAGTTATGTATAACTATACATAATTCTTGTATGAAGTATCATGTGTGACATAGGTTGGAGATTCTAGTATGAAGTATCATGTGTGACATAGGTTGGAGATTCTAGTATGAAGTATCATGTGTGACTACACTGGCAAACCAGTTTTGCCACTTGATTAACTTGGAGGAACCCTCAGCACTTTTCAGAAAAATAGCGAGACTGAAAGACATTCCTGGTATTCAAATTTGTAAGTGAATCCAGTTAGGGTAAGTATTTGGTTAAAATTGAACCGTCCGAATTTAACTAATTGAAACTGAACTAATAAAATTTTTTTTGACAAATCGAACCAATGGAAGTTTGCCATTAAAATCGAACAAATTAAATTGATGTAAAATTGATTAATTTGGTAATCAATCAAATTAACTAAATTATCTATAGTCGATTGATTTTGCATCAATAGTTGATGTGGTAAAAGGTTATATGCTGGAGTTTTATACGATTGATCCCATAGCCATTTGTAGAAAGGAATCAAAAAGTTGAAGTTGGTACTCATGTGGGAGGGTAATTTCTTGACTTTGTCGGGAATCGATATTTACTTAATATGGTAAATCTACCATATGTTACCAACTTAGCCATGCCCTGAGGGTCTTCATCAACAGTAGATAGATATATGGATAGTTGATTGCATCAGATTTTTAAGTTCCACAATTAATTGATCCTTATTTAATCAGTCACGACTTTGCGATTATATGGGTTCGAAGATTTTTAAGTTTTTTTTTTAATTATAGACCTCAGCATCAGTTGATGGATAGGTTAAATCTGTTCGATTTAATTGAAGTTTTTTAGTAATTCAGTTTTTTTGAATCAATTAATTTTGAAAGCGAACCGTTTGGTCCTATGAAAATTTTTTATTGACTATCAGGATAAATCGGGAAGCATGAATCACACATTGCTTTGCAATCAATGTTTCAAAATTATTTTCGTAATCGAGGAAATTAATTCTCAATGTGTCGTAATTAGGAGTTGACTTATGGGTGCTTATTAATTGTGAAAGTACTTTGTTGTTGCATCGTGGTGTTTTAAAATCGAGATCAAATTAAAATATAGAAATTCACATTTTATAGTAGTGACGATTTCATAATTATTACTATAATATGAATTAGAAAATCATGTTGTAGTAGATACAAAATCGTAACTATTACAACGTAAATAAAAATTTATATTGTAATAGTTAAGAAACTGTAATTATTATAATTGTTCATGTTATAGTAGTTACAAGAATTTATAATGCAAAATTTAGATAAGAGATAAATCTTGAATAGTATTCAAGGATATTTGAGTAGTTATATATAATTAATAAAAAGTGAGATTTTTTTTTTTGATAAAAATTAAAATAGAGCGCCTGTGGAAATAAAAGAGTGTTGACTTTTGTCCAAATTTTGAAAATTAAAAGATCGACCTGTGGTCTTCTTTTTGAGTAATATTCTGTAATATATTACTCAAAAATTAAAAGATCGACCTGTGGTCTTCTTTATGGCAAAATTGACGCATCGCGAACGTCACGTGACGATTCATAAGAGGAATTTACACCAAAGAATAAAATGCTGAACTTGAAAGACAATATAATATATACATTTCAATAATAATAATAGAGTGAAACTGTCAACGAATTAATTGTTGGTACCTCGAAAACCAATTACTGTAGCTAAATACATTTCTAGCCAAATACATTTCAATAAAAAGGTGGTACAATAGATGCCTAAAAGACAATTATTGTTGGTACTTAGTAATGGCTTCATATTTCAAACCCTAAATTCATATTTCCCTAGGCCATAATAAAGAGTTAAAGTGGTGGATGAATATCCCTAGCACAGTTTTTACCTTAGCTCTGTCTGTCATCTCCCTTGGCTGAGAGAAGTAGACGACATCACTTCTTTGGATGATGAAGTATATCGAAGTTGATAGCTCAAATCGAGTGAGTTTTTTTCTGAGAACACAAAAGCAACATCATCACTGAGAATGTCATTGCCATTGAGATATTGTGTCACTTGCCTCATGGTAGGCCTTGCTTCAGGAGTAGATTGAGAACAAAGCAATCCCAACTTTAGCACCAGTTCCATTTCCTCCTTGTAGTAGTATTCATTTAGCCTTGGATCTACGACAGTTAGTAGTTTGTTCATGGTGTGGCACTCTCGCACCCAATCAATTAGAACCACCTGCGTTGATGGAGCAGTGTGTTCTATTGGCCTCCGACCAGAAGCCACCTCGAAGAGCAATATGCCATAAGCAAACACATCTGATCCGGTCGTGGCCTTTCCGGTATGCGATAACTCAGGGGAAATATAGCCCACAGTCCCCACAATGTGGGTGGTGTGGGGGTTCTTTCCATGCTCGTATAGCCTAGCAAGGCCGAAATCACCCAGCCTTCCATTCAGCTCGGCATCTAGTAGTACGTTGCTCGACTTGATATCTCTATGAACTACCACTTGCTCCCAATCTTCATGCAAGTAGACCAGCCCAAATGCGATATCCTTCAGAATTTTGAATCTCTGGTTCCAACTCAAGTTGGTGCTGTTATTGTCATCGAAGAGGAAGGTGTCGAGGCTTCCGTTGGGCATGTAGTCGTAGACGAGGAGGAGGTCCTCATTTCGCTTGCACCATCCTAGGAGTTGCACGATGTTCCGATGTCTCATTTGGCCTAAACTAGAAAGCTCCGCAATGAACTCCCGCACACCTTGGCTAGATGTATTTGAGATCTTTTTTATGGCCACTTGTTTTTCGGTGCGCCGCAAGGTCCCTCTGTAGACTTTACCGAAACCTCCCGAGCCAAGGACCTCGGTTTCTTTAAAACCTCTGGTCGCTCTATAGAGCTCTTTATACGGAAACCGATTGGGGTAGTCTAACTCCCAACCCTCAAGGTTCTCTAATAGTTTCCTTCGATTTTGCAAGTACTTAAACACACGGCATAAGAAGAACGCAAACACTAATGTGATAAGGCAAGACACAAGCACAGCCTTAACGATAAAAAATCTTGAAGAAGTCGGTGAGTTTACCTTTTTCCTTAGAGGAAGAGGCAATTCCGATAGAGTTAAATTGGGTGCTGATTCATTTGTGCTAAAGCTCCAGCCTAGAACATAATGGTAGCTCATGACCTTCCAAGTTGCTGAGGAGAAACCGACATACATGTATTCCTTGAATATTGGCGAAAGATCGATTGGCCAAGATATGAGAGGTCGGTGCGGCTTTGGAAGCATAAATGGAGCTATGGTGACATTCAAAACTTTCGCAGCACCATCGTAGTCGATCCACGCCTGAATTGGCTCTCCACCCAACAAGTTCACCGACACATTTTCAAGCTCATCTGTCTGATAAGCAGCAGGCACCGCAACAACTGAACTGAGGTTGTTAATGTCCACTCCGACATGGTTATCATTTATGTCAACAATCTGTCCGGGGGCCTTATCCGTGTCGAACTCTATAGCGAAGAGATGGTTGGAGGAGTCGCCGTTGTTATCCTCATTAAGGAGCCCAAGGTACTGACCGCCTTGAACTTCACGAAGGGGGATGGAGGGGGCAATCACAAAGGCTATGCCATGCCCCCCGCTGCCATTGTTAGTGATGATGTTGAACACGAAAGTCGTACTGAATGACCGAGCAGGAGAGGACGTAGATTCGTTCTTCAACATGAGGACAGGAGAGCTAAAGAAGGCGTGGCCGATTTGCCTCATGCTGTCATTGGTTATCTGGAGAACTCCATTGGATGTGATGAGCGCAGCACCATCCATGCTCAGGTTTTTCGCAGCATCTCGGAACCCATTGAAGAGAAACTCAGTGGCTAGAGCTGCTGATAAACAAATGGAGAAGAAGAGGAGGGAATACATGAGGGAAACGGAAGAGTTGTTCATGTTTTGAGCAGAAACAAGCAAGCAGGTGTTTGCTACAAGCCCAACTTTCAACACTATTTATTGATCAATACATGTATGTTGCTGCAGCAACATCTCTTAGAAATATCTGAACAGTGATGCTGAAATTACCTCCCCAGCAGTGCAGGTTAACTAACCATGGTTCAGTTTAGATCTCTCTTGTCCCAGTCAACGACTTGCAAGTCTCCTCTGGCAACGACTCAACAATGGACATCCTATTCAAAACCAACTATCCAAAATATTCCTAATTTGTGTTTTAAGATTTAAATGGTAACAACTAACAAACTGTTATAATTTGAAGTAGATTATTAACTGCTATAGCAGTATTATTATTTTATATTAATTTTACTTATTAAAAATAATAATTAAATTAAAATAATATTTTCAATCAAAATATACTTACTCTTTTATAAAAAGTGAAATCTACCACTCCAACAACCCCACAACCATCTGTGAGAAGGTAAATCGAAAAACTACAATTGATCACGACGGAAAAGGATATTATCTCAACTTCACTGAGATTCAAACCTTTGCCTTCTTCTGTAACTCTACTCCATGATAATCAATTCAACTATATCTCGAGAGTCTGATATATCCACTCTTGATCGTTCATAAGCAAACGGCCAGCGTTACATCAAAAGACTGAACAGTAGAGACGTCTATGAGGTTCATGATGAAGTAACCAATAAATTGAATAAGAACATGAATAAATATGTGGAAAATTAATTTCTAGAATGAATGAAAAATCAATGTTTGAGATTGCTAGTAAGAACATGGTTCAGATTTATTCTTTTTAACTCTTGCTTCTATCTTTTTTGTTTCTACTCCATATTTATTTACTATTTTCTAAAACAAAATTATTAATTTATATAACTACAATAAATCAAACACGATTAGCTTCTGATGCCAGCATCAACCAGTTAAACTGGCCAATCTGATCTGCTTCTTAAATACACTACCTTTAGCTTTATGTTAGCAGCATTAGGAAACCATGTTTTCATATTCAGATCACAGAACAATGTTTATGCAGCAATGATAAAATGGCAATACTCTGCACATGAACAGCCATGTAAATTAGGCAATTCACAGAAGGGAATTATGCATGTAAACCACGAGCGTCCAATAGAGCTGTAACCAAGATAATGAAGAAAAAAAAGGCACGCTCTATCTATTTTTAACAAGGACAAAAACCTTCTATCAGTAGGATTATAAAGGAGCATGACGTGAAATCTTACCAATTTTCTCAATGTTCAACACCTTTATGCGATTAAGATTGACAAGAACTTTGTATGTAATGTAACCGCATAACAACATAGTCAAAAGCTTGTGTTACCTTTTACCAGGGTAATGGTTGCTCACGGTGGATGGGCTAGGTACATACCGAGAGGGTACATTGTCGGAACAAATTAATCCACGTTACTGATCTTGAAAGTCTCTGCTCTTCAAATAACCAGGGAACCACTTGAGTTCCGTTGTGTTTGTGATGGCACGAGGAGGATTCATATTTGACAGACAATGGAGAAAGCCCGATTAAAAATCAGCATATGATGTAAAGTTGCTTTTCAGAGGAAAGGACGCATGAACTTCGGGAAGCATAGATCCTGGAGGACCTGGCCAGTTTACAACACTAGATTCTCCCTGAGAAATGCCTGCAGTTGGATAGCTTGGTGAATTGGTGTGTGATGTAAATGTAAAGTTTTGTTTTGGAGGAAAAGATGCATGAGCTTCAGGAAGCAGAGATCCTGGAGGACCTGGCCAATTCCTACCACCAGGTTGGTCCAGCTGATAAATGGCAGAAGTTTGATTGCTTAGTAAATCTGCAGTTGACGTAAAGTTGCTTTTTGGAGGAAAAGATGCATGAGCTTTGGGGAACATAGATCCTGGAGAAGCTGACCAATTCATAGCACCATGTTCGCCTTGAGAAGTGGCAGAAGTAGGATATGTTGAAAAATCTGCTGTCATAAAACTTTTTTTTGGAGGAAAAGATGCAGGAGCTTCAGGAAGCATAGATCCCGGAGGACCTGGCCAACTAATAGCTCCTTGTTCACCTTGAGAAATGGAAGAAGTTGGATAGCTTGAAGAATCAACTGCAAAACTGTTTTTTGGAGGAAAAGATGCATAAGCTTCGGGATGCATAGATCCTGGAGGACCTGGCCAACTCATAGCACATTGCTCACCTTGAGAAACGAAAGTTGGATAGCTTGAAGAATCAGCTGCCAAACTGTTTTTTGAAGGAAAATTTACATGAGTTTCAGGTAGAATAGATCCTGGAGGACCTGGCCAGCTCATAACACCTGTTACTCCCTGAGAAATTGCTGCAGTTGGATGGCTTGGTAGATTGCCAAATTTTGTTTGTTGTGTTATAATATTGGTATTGGTATTAGACAATCGATGATCTGCAACTTTGACTGAAAGAATCTTTCCACCTATGCTGTACCCATTCATATGAGCAACCGCTGCTGCAGAACAGGCAGGATCGGTGTAGTGGACGAAACCATATCCTTTGCTTAAACCAGTGGTCCTTTCCTTGATCACTACTGCCTTGGAGATGTATCCAAATTGTGAAAAAAGTTCTTTTAGTTTATCATCATCAACGAAATGTGGAAGATGGGCAACATATAAATTAGTCACATCAATCTTGTTTAAACACTTAATATTTGAAGATGCCAAAGCTTCAGATTGTTGATTGCCAACCAAGGTAGGACCATAACTAGGAACTTGGGGATGGATAAATGGGGAAGCTCCAAAACTACCCACTTCGGCGAGGAAATCGTCACTTTTGCTTGTTCCAGGATTTGAAGCAGTCAAAGGACAAGATGTGGTAGGATGCAACGTGCCTCCACAGATATCACATGGATATAGTGTTTTACAATTATAGTCATCTTTTCTAAGTGTTCCATTCAATGCCGCAAGCTCCCTCAGCTGATATTTCTTGTGTTCATTGATTGCTTCTTCCATAGGAACTAGCAGTTTTTCTACCATCTTGGCTGCAGCATTCAGTGACTCCTGGGTATCTGCCTCTATGTAGACATGTAAAGCATCATCCTCTGAGTTTTTTACAGTGTGCTTATTTTTCCGGGTTTTTTCTTCTTTAATACAACCTTTACCTCGCAACAAAATCTTAGCCCCTGTTTCCATCTCCATTTTTTTCTGTGTGTTTCCCCTGGGACCAAGTATAAGACCAACAAAATTGTAGTCAGGGAATTCCTCTACTGGTATATAGAGCTTCCTGAAAAGCTTTTTAGGACCGTCATAGAAAGCAGCATTCCCCTGAATCAGCCGTAACATGATCTCTTGCCGCCGCTTTATGAGCTTCTTTTGACGCTTAGCCTTGATTGGATCATTCAGAGAAGCTTGGTTGTCAACTGATACAATAGCATTCAATTTTTTGTTAATTATAACGAGCTCAGAGTTCAATTTCTCAGTTACTGGATCGCCGGAAGTACCACCTATGATATTTTTGACAAAATCTGGAAGGTTTGGAGGGTCTAACAATTTTGATTGGGAATCCTCAGTAGACCATCTTGTCCTTCGCTTTTTAGTTGTAGTATCTGGATTAGTACTGCATTCCACTCTGTAAGTTTCAGGGTCCTTATCCCATTTGCTGCGTTTTTTATCACCAAACCTGTGAGTGTTCTCTTTTCCTACCATACTGGTGGAAAAGGTGTGTATCTCTACATGTGAGTCCTCATTATGTTTTTGCCTGTTTTCCTCATACCCTTGGGATTTATCAGCTGATCTTCTCTCCTTATCTAAACAGGAAGGTCCAGAGCTCAACTTATGCTCTTCATCATCATGCTTCAAAGATGTATGAGGTTCAAATCCTTCTGGAACATATTCACTGTGTACCTCAATGTCATCATCCACCTCCTCTTCTTCTTCTGGGTCACTTTCATATAGTTCTTCACCTTGTTCCTCACAAAGTACCTTCTTGTAAGGTTCTTCATCAGGATCTTCTTCAATAAGTTCTTCATCAGGATCTTCTTCAATAAGTTCTTCACAGGGTTCCTCTCCTTCACTGGACTCTTCATCAAGGTTTTGTTCATCACTCACTTCAATAAATTCCTCCTCGGAAGGAACTTCTTCTATCTCACTATCATTCTCCTGTTCGTGGCTCACATTCTCTTTGTTATATTCACTCTGTTTCCCCATATGCTTTGTGCAGGGTACCAGAAGTTCCAAATTGTTGTCTTACCAAATGAACACCACAGAGAATCACTAATTAACTACTGATACCAAAACTTGATTTCATTTAGCATAAACAGCAAATTAACAATCAGGACACAGGCAGATATACCATACATTCAAGTAATCATGATAATCTTGTAAAAAATTATTTACTTGCTGATTCCAACTAACTAGGTTTTATCTAGCATAAACAGAAAATTAACAACCATTAGGACACAGAGACAGATATACCACACATTCAAGTAATAATGATAATCTCGTAAAAACTTCTGACCAACATTTATCGAAATTTCAATATTTAAAAATCTCCATCTAATCATCCAGGTTTCTTCACCAAGTTAATGGAACCCTAGGAATTTTAGGCCAGAGAGAAACAATATTCATAGGTACGCGCATGAGATTAATCCAATAATCAAATTAAGCACATTGATATGGTAAAGAGAGAAAACAAAGGCTAAAGTGTTATAATTTCAAAAAATATTGTTTTTTTAGTAGAAATCAAATACTAGAATACAATCGGCATTCGGTACAGATTCCTTTTTTTCCTCCTTTTTTTAGATTATTGTCATAAGCATCCATCTGGGAAGGATATGAAATGCCACAGATTATTTGATGTATTGTTTTTCCAGAAGCAAAACAGCTAACAAAAAGGGACGAACACCAAAACTTTAATTGACCCCTAAAATTTCCTACAAACCCAGCAACCGGAACGACTCCAACCATATCAAAAGCACTTCGGAGAAAACTAAGAAGTGAGAACGCAGGATTCATGAGCAACAAATAGGAAATCACCAAAAGCGCCCGACCGGCTGAGCGAACCCTAGAAATCGAGCGAGCAGCAGAGAGGAGAAGATAAAGGATGGAACTGAGTGATCTCGGAGGAACCATACCAGAAGAGAAGAACTGAAGGTAGAATCGATCTAGAGCTCGCCGCGGCTCGCCGTCCAGCGCTCGAGATCAACGGCACGAGCCGCCGACTGCGTGCGAAAAGGAATAAATAGAGCTGGCCGATGGGGGTGAAACCTGATCGGATTGGACCCGGCTCAGTAAGCGGTCCGTGCCCGGCTCGGCCCGATTTGTTTGGTAATTTGGTTCAATCGATAGAGAAATCGCAGTCAAACCTGATTGGTCTCATCATTTGTTTCGCTGGTCAGGTTTTGAACCTGTTTGTCTAATACATTCTACGTTACCCCAAGCAAAGAGAATTATAATTAGGGATGAATAAAATGTCAATTAAATAGAAATAATCGACTGAACTGATTAAATTATAAAGTTCAATTTGATCTCAATTTTAAAATTTCAAATTCAATTAAATCAATTAAACTAAATCGATATAATCGACTACAATATCTAAATCGAAGAACAATGACTATGCAACTCAATTGATAAATTAAATGACTAAATTGAATGACGACTATGGAACTTGATTGACGACTAATGATGTTATCAATCAATTCATGTACATCATCAAATTATCCCAAGACATGATTGAGTTGTTTGCTACGAAGCAAATTTATTAAAATGGATAAGGATCAAATTTCGACAAAATCAAGATAATACTCTTCCCATAGTGGCCAGCTATAATTTTTTAATTTACCTCCTCACCAATAATTGTAAAATCGATCGTGTAGAACCGTTGAAACAGCGAATTCTACCTTTTGTTGAAATGTATATTATCAAATTGAATTGATAAAAAAATTCATTAATAACATATAGAATTAAGCAATTTTATATCAATTAGATTTAATGAGCTTCTCTACACATTACTGTTTGCAAATTATACCAGAGTTATTACTTACACCCTAAAATAGGAGCATAATACAGATGAACCCTTTTCGCCTATGAAATGAGTGGACAATTATCAAACCAAAAAGGAAAAAAAAGAAGAAAGACAGCAAAATACAAAAGATTCAGGACAATCATTAATACTCTTTCAGTTGACTTTACTGGTAC